>VXAY01005397.1:70138-182332 GCA_013399855.1 Oxyruncus cristatus | reverse complement strand
GAGGTAAGGCTTTCTGCAGCACAAACCCCTTCTCTGCTGAGTGCTTTTTCTAAGAACTAGCATGACTTCTTGGTTTGCTGGAGTTATTTCCACGGAGATGCCACTTAATCTGAGCAACCTGGTCGAGTGGAAGTCGGGCCTGCCCATGGCAGGAGGATGAGATGAGCTTTAAGGTCTCTTCCAACTCAAACTATTCTATGAAAGAGAGGAAATTAAGGTTAGATGTAGGGAAGGACTTCTTCCCTGTGAGGGTGGTGAGGCCCTGGCACAGGTTGCCCAGAGAAGCTGTGGCTGCCCCATCCCTGGAAGTGTCCAAGGCCAGGTTGGATGGGGTTTGGAGCAACCTGGGCTGGTGGAAGGTGTCCCTGCCCATGGCAGGGGGGGGAAGGAGATGATCTTTGAGGTCCCTTCCCAGTCAAACCCTGTGTTTTGCCAGGGCAGCTCTTAATGTCAGAGTTACCCAGGGCAGTATTTTTGTTTTGTGCTTTGTTTTAGGTGCTTCTCATTGCTGGTGTCCCCCCATTTAGGGCTTTGACGGAACAATTTCCAACACGAAAGAAAGATGATTAAGGTTTCTGAACTTAAACTACTTTGTAGTTACAATATTCCTAAAGTGCCATTCACAAATCATTAGTTCTTCTAATAATAGGCTTGAAATACTGTCCTAATGCTACTGCTGTATAATTTAAGGCAGAAGTCCCTTGCCCTTTCCCCTTTTCCAGTATCAAGCTCAAGAACCCAAACTTCAAATCATTCACAACGGAGCAAAGTTTAATTGTTGACAGATTCATTCCTACCTTGTAAGTGCTGTCGTTTTTGACAGCATCCCAGTCCCTGCCCGAGGCTGGGTGCAGGAATTACCAAATGAAATCATCCCCTCTGTGCTGGGGGAAGACGGACCGGGGGGGCACCAGCAAAGCCCAGCGTCCCCAGTGCCACCTTGCCCACGCCTGGAGCTGCCTCCTCCTGCTGTTTCCAGGGCTACGGGAGGAAGGAGCGGCTCAGGATCGCGGGCCGGGGGAAGGCGGTGACTGAGCCAATGTCACAGCCGCTTGCTCTGAAGGAGACACCGGGTCCTGCCCTCCTGCCCTGCTCGGAGCTTAAGGCCGGCCAGACCCGGGGCTGCTCTGTGCGAACTCGTGATCATCATCGGGGCGAGAGGCTGGGAACGCGCTCCGAGCTCCTGCCCTGCCTGGCACGGGCGGCTGCAGCTCCGGAGATGCTTTTCTGGGGCTTTTGTTCTACTCGGAGAGCAGCAAGGGTCGGGTACCCGGAACAGTGTGGCAGCAGGAGCAGGGAGGGGGTTCTGCCCCTGGGCTGGGCACTGGGGAGGCCACACCTCGAGTGCTGGGCCCAGTTCTGGGCCCTCAGCTCAGGAAGGACATGGAGGGGCTGGAGCAGGGCCAGGGAAGGGCAACGAGGCTGGGGAAGGGTGTGGAGCACAAGGGCTGTGAGGAGCAGCTGAGGGAGCTGGGGGGGCTCAGCCTGGAGAGGAGGAGGCTCAGGGGAGACCTTCTCACTCTCTGCAACCCCCTGACAGGAGGGGGGAGCCGGGGGGGGTCGGGCTCTGCTCCCAGGAACCAGCAGCAGGACAAGAGGGCACAGCCTTGAGCTGCCCCAGGGCAGGTTTAGGTTGGACATTGGGAAGAAGTTCTTTGCAGAGAGAGGGATCAGCCCTTGGAATGGGCTGCCCAGGGAGGGGGTGGAGTCCCCGTCCCTGGAGGTGTTTGAGCAGAGCCTGGATGTGGCACCAGTGCCATGGGCTGGGTGACAAGGTGGGGTTGGGTCAAGGGTTGGACTCGATGATTTCAGAGGTCTTTCCAACCTGGTTGACTCTGTGAAATTGGGTGGTTTGCTGGAGGGGGGTGTCATGGCCAGGAGAGGAACTGAGTGGGCAGAAACTAGAGCTGGTACTAAGGGCTCCTTAGGTTTTAAACCCAGTCAAATGTGCAGCATCTCCATCCTATAAATCACAGCTTAAGCAAGAGAGGTGTATTATAAAGAGAAAACAGCAGCATGGAGTGGAACTGTGACTTGTCTGATGAAACCCATCAGGTCTGAAACCCACCCTGCTGAACCTGACTCGTATTCAGGACACCAGAGATCGGCAGCGCTGCTTTGGGTTTATTTTTCTCTGCTTGTGCACTCCTCCCCTGGCTGTAGAGGCAAGTCTGGGATGATTTAGCTCCTAACAAAACACTTAACTCTGCTGCTGAAGAGCTGGGGGGGTTTTCTGGACCATTTCACAGCAATAGGCTGCATCAACGAGGAGCAGCTGATGCTCTTGGCCCACATCCCAAAGCCCTCAGTGTGATATCCTCCTGTGCTGCCTTGTCAGGAAGCTGCTGTGGACTACAGCTGTCTAAGAAATTCCCCCCCAGATCTCCCTCTCCTGCTCCCTAATTCAGGTCTTTGTGTCATGAGGAAAACTCGCTGCAGCAAATCAGCAGCACCAACAAACGGAGTCGTTCCTGCTGGGTGCTGCTGTCTGGGAGTGTTCCAGGTGCCTGCAGCACACGGATAAACCTCCCTGCCTGGGCAGGGGAGGAAGTGAAGCTCTGAAATCCATCACTAATGCAAGTGGAGCCTGGAAAATTGCACCTTCCATCTCTGCTCTGTAACTGCCCCGTGGGCCCCAAGGCACTGCTCTGGAAATTTGGGAACACAAGCATTTGCTGCTGTGCTGGGCCCTGGGATGGCAGCTGCCTGCCCACAGCAGGGATCTTTCCATGGCTGGGTTAGAGAGCCTGGAAACGTGGGGTTTACAGTGAAAATTCTGCCAGACTTTTATCTGCAGCAATTCCAGGGTTCTCAACAGCCCAGTGGAGAGCGAGAGCTCTGTTGTCTGAGCTGCCAATTAATTGGAGCACATTCCCCTGTCCTGTTATGAAGATGCCACTTCCCTGTGCCTGTGACAAGGTTCTGGTCTCTGAGTCCCCACCTGCCTGTGCTGCCCCTTTCCTTCACTGGAATAGCCTGTCCAGAGAGGTTTGGAGTCTCCTTTCCTGGAGATATTCCATATCCAGCTGGACACATCCCGAGTGACTGCTAGAGCAGGGAGGTCAGACTGGATCACAGAATGCTACAGGTTGGAAGAGACCTTAAATATCATCTTATTCCTACCCCTGCCATGGGCAGGGACACCTTCCACTAGCCCAGGTTGCTCCAACCTGGCCTTGGACACTTCCAGGGATCCAGGGGCAGCCACAGCTTCTCTGGGCAGCCTGTGCCAGGGCTTCCCCACCCTCCCAGGGAAGGATTTCTCCCTGATGTCCGTCCTCAATTTCCCCTCTTTCAGGTTTTGTTTGATGACCTCTATGGTCCCTTCCAGCCTGAACCATTCTGTGATTGCTGACTTGGAAGGATCTCTGTGCTCGTGCTGGCTCTGGGAAGGGGATTATCCTGCTGGGGGGGATGTGGGGCAGGAGTAGAGTGGAGGAGGAAAAAAGCACGACTGGCACACCAGTGGCCAGAGGGTGTGATTGTGGGCACGTGTTGTTGGGGTGGTGTGATCCTTGCAGTCCCTCCATGGGCCTGGGAGCACCCAGGAGCTGGGCTGTGTTCTCTGGATGGGCACGCAGGTGAACAAAGTTCAGCAGATTTCGTTGGCAACCAGTTGCTGTTTCTCCAGTTCTGTTTGTCCAAGATCTGGGTGGTTTTGGGTTCCTTGCGAAGCAGCAGAGAAACTGCTGCTGTCTCACGGGCACTTTGGTGTGTCCTGCAGGGGGGAAATTTGGTGCAACCTCCTCCTCTTGCTGCACATGCGGCAGCCTGTGCTCCTGTCAGCTGCAGCTGGATCCCTCTTTCGCCAGCTTTCCACGGAATCACAGAGTATCTGAGCGGGAAAGGACCCACGAGGATCAGCAAACTCCGCCTGGCTGGGACAGCCCCTCAAACAGGGCAGGAACGAGGGTTGAAAGACTCAAAAATAAACATTTGTTTGAGGTGCTGGGTTGGAATGGGCTCAGTTTGAGGGGCTCATGATGAGGTGAGGAACTCAGGGGAGGTCTGGACAATGTTCTCAGGCACGTGGTGGGATTGTGTAGGGACAGAATCCTTGGACTTGGTCCCTGTCGGTCCCTCCCCGCTCAGGGCACTCTGTGGTTCTGTGAACTGCCCGGCCTGTCGGGGTGCTGGTGGCTCACATGCCGTGGTTCCAGAAGCTGAGAGCAGCAAGGAGAGGCTTTTTCATCGCACATTAAATGTCCTGGGAAGTCTCCCTTGGGATGTTCATCCTCAGCAGGGCTCGTGGTGGGCTGTAGTCAGGGCTGGAAGGTCTCGTGTGGACACAGCTCCTGCAGGCAGAACCCCCCTGGGACTGCCCTGAACCTTTTTGGCTGCAGAACTTGGGCTTTATCTGTACAAAACAGGGCAAAAAGGGGATTTATTTGTCACATCCATGAAATGCTGTTCCCAGAGCACCGAGCAGAGGGGCTGTTATGGCTAAATCACCCTAAAAAACCAGGAGGGGGGAAGTTACAATTTCTGTTTTCAACACTGAAGGAATAAATTCTGACTTTTTCATATCCATAGCCCAGCTTGCAACAGGTTTAAAGCACGGTACAGATGGCTGTGCAATTATTGCCAACATCTCCTCGTTATATTAGATAAGGCCCTGAGTTTATTTAGCAGAAGCAGATGGAGGGAATACACAATATTTTAGATGTCTTGGCAAACTGTGTTTTCCTTAGAACAACATTGCACGTTTGGTGTGATAATTCTGGCCAAAAAAAACCAAACCAAACCCCAAACAACTAAGCAAGAGGAATAATTATATCTTTTTAAGGACAATGAGGTGTGTATTAAAAAAGAAATATTACTTTGCAAGTCCCATTATGACATCTGATGCCTTATATTAACCCTTGTGAGCAGAGGAGAGTTTCAGCTTCTTTTAAAAGTGTGTTTTTTGTGGCTTGCAGGATAAAGCTTGAAAATCTAATCCCAGCTGCCAACAAAAAGTGGGAGATCATAATGCAAATAGTCCTTATATTATTTTTTTAATGTGATTTTTCGTCCAGCCTTGTTGATTCTGGGGCTGCCTATTCGTGTGGACAGTGGCAACAATGCACCCCTGAGCAAGGGGCACCTGCTGCAGGTGGGAAAATGTCGGGGTTTGGGTCCTTTGGGGCAGCAGGTTTGGACAGGAGGTGTGTGAGGGACACACAAACCTCTGCTTGCTCAGAGTGTTCCCGGGCAACACCTCCCCCAGAGCCCCCTGACCTCTGTCGGAGGGTCTGAGGCACACCCAGGAACCAACTCCCAACCTCCAAGGGGAGCCCACAAAGCTCTGTGCCCGCTCTTAGAGGCACCTGATGGCACCCCAGGCTTTGCCTTTCTCCAGAAATTGGGCTGCAGAGAAGTTTCCTGCGGGGACACGGCCAGAAATGGATGGGGTGCAATTTTCCTGTCTGGTTGGACCCAACTCCAACGTCGTCCTGCTTGATTCCAGCTGTTGTCTGGGAAGAGATGGAGTGGGACGTGTGAGGGAGCAAGGAAGGAGTTGCTTGGAGCCCATGGCCCTGAGGAGCAGCTGGAGCCACTCAACACACGCTTGGGGAATAACAAACATCCCGTTTCTGCCCCGGCCCCTCTGGAGCTCGGGGTTGATTTTCATCCACAGCTTAAGGAGCTGTGTGAGCTCAATATTCAGTGTATCATCTGCTGCTGCTGAACTTCAGCCGCCAAATCAGAGAGCCCCAGGCACGTGGCTGCCTCTCCCTGGCACACCATCCCAGCTGATGGAGTGGGCAGAGGAAGGAGGGTCTTCTGCATGGAGGGAACCGTGGCTGCTGCCTCTGGTCACTGCAGGGAAGTGGCAAAGGAGTGGCAGGTTCTTGGACACGCACAAACCACACCTGATGTGGCACTGGTGTTTTGGGTTGTACAGTCTGGGTGCTGCTCCTCCACAGCATCCAGGCAGCACGACCCGAGTGTCACTCCTTGGGTGTCACACGTGCCCCCACAGGCCTGTGCTGGAGGATGAACACCCTGACTGCAGGCAGGAGAGGGGCAATGGTGTGCTGACGGCAGCAGGAACCCCTTGTTTGTTAATATTTTGTGGTACTGTAAGAAGAAAAGCCTGGGAACACTTGTCATTGTGGCAGAGCTGTGCCTGGGGTGGCTTGGCTGAGTTCATGGGTGGGTTTGGGTCTCTGAGTGGTCAAGTGTACAAGTACATCCAGGTGTGGGTGGTGCTGATGATCCATTTTGGCCAGTTCTCATCCCTCTGGCTGTGCCAGTGCGGCTTCACTGGCTGAGTGCTGGGCAGTGAACACCAAATGTGGCAGCATGAATTATCTCACCCTCCAGTTTCTACCTTTCCCATTTATTTTATGAATGTTCTCGGCCGTCATTTTTTACAAGTGTTTGTCTTCACTTGCTATCTGCCCACCTCTGGCTCCTACAGGGTTTGGTGATGCAGGGGCAGGGTGGAGAGGATGGCCATAGCTCCCAGAACTCCAGAACCAGGGACAGGACCCCAGGGAATGGCCTGGAGCTGTGTCAGGGGAGATTTAAGTTTGATCTCAGGAAAAGGTTCTTCCCCCAGAGGGTGGTTGGCACTGACCAGGCTCCCCAGGGCAGTGGGCACAGCCCCAAGGCTGCCAGAGCTCCAGGAGGGTTTGGATGATCCTCTGGGGCACAGGGGGTGACCCTTGGGCCTGTGCAGGACTGAGGGTTGGACTGGATGATGCCTGTGGATCCCGTCCAACTCCACATATTCTGTGATTCCAGAAGCCAGAGAATGGTTCAGGTGGTGGCTTTGTGGGAAAGAACTGTCTGCAGTGCAGAGGCCCGGGAGAGAGTATCATAGAACATTCTGAGCTAAAAGGGACCCACAAGGACCATCCAATCCAACCCCTGGCCCTGCACAGACACCCCAACAATCCCACCCTGTCCCTCAGAGCGTTGTCCAAACCCTCCTGGAGCTCTGGCAGCCTTGGGGCTGTGCCCACTGCCCTGGGGAGCCTGGTCAGTGCCAACCACCCTCTGGGGGAAGAACCTTTCCCTGAGATCCAACCTGACCCTGCCCTGTAACCTAAGAATAGGTCTCCTTTCCCTCCTTCCCAGGTATTTGTCCTCCTCCTTCCCCCCACCCCTCCCCTGGCAGCTCCAGCAGCCCCAGTTCAGCCCCGCAGTGGGGAGGGCTGAGCTCTTACCCTGAACTGGTTTGTTCTGCTTTTTAAACGCTAATGCAATGTGATAGTGATGGCATTTTCTGCTGGACTCATGAACAGCCACTTCTGGGGCCCGGCCAAGTGCAGAGGGTGATGTTCTGCTTCCAAATAACACAGGCTTCGTCACGGCTCCCGGGGGCAGCCTGGCAAGGAGGCTCTCCGTGGTGGGTACTGCAGGGAAGGAGGCTTGGGATGTGCTTCCAGTGACTCAGACCTCTTGTCTCCTGCTGCCCTGCTAGCCCACCTGGCAGGAAGATACATCCCCCATCTGTCCTGTGCCCTTTGCCCAGGTTTGTGGTGCCGGCCTGTAGAGAGCAGAGTCCTGCCCCTCCAGGTTTCCAGGCACAGCAGTGAAGTGTAGTGGTTACTTTGGGTGGCGTTTCTCACACACACAGGGTTTGGGAGCTTGTAGTTTTCGGGGAAATGGCAGCCTCAAATCAAGTCCAAACTCTTTGCAGGCTCGGCATGAATTGCTTTCACTAAAAGGGAAAATGTGTTTGAAGTCAGGAATAATTCGTTTCAGACCTTGGCAAATGAAACAATCCCAACGGATGGTTCGTTGCTCTCCCCCAAAACCAAAATGCCCAAAGGGTTTTGCTGACCCTGAAATTCCTCTCTCCTCTTTAAGAATCTTGGTTACTGAGCTAAACCCTTCCATAGCTTGACCATGGGGTGGGGTGGGTGACACCAGATATCCCCAGGGAAGTGCTTTGTGCTCCCAACTCCTGCCCTCAGCATCCTCTGGAGCCACATTCCGGGATGCCCATTTGCAAGGGCAGAAAGCAGCATCTCTCCTTTGTGATGTTTAACGGAGTGAGGCTCAAGGTATGACCTACTTTGCAGCCAGGATGGCTTTAACTCCTCTGTGCTCAGTTTTCCCAGCATGAGCTCCCTGGAATGTTTTTTTGGACATGTGCATTTTCCTGCCAGCTGTCAGTGCTGATTGCAAATGAGCCTCCTTTCCTACTCTGCAGTGTGCTGTGTCCATGTCTCTCCTGCTTAGCAGCAACAAGGGCTTATTTGAGCAATTGCCTCATAATCAGGATATCTTCCTTCATCCTGGGCACGAGCCAAGGCTCAGCTCCCTGCACTCTGCAGAACCTCATTTGGTGTGTTTGAGTGTCACACACTGTTTGGCTGCTGCGTCTTGTTGTTGCAGGGGAGCGTTTGCCTCCAGATGCTCCTCTCCCTGCCTTCTCCCTGGAGCCTGGCTCAGGAATTACAGGCAGAAAAGTAGGTTGCAGGTGGTTTGGGGAGGGGACGCTGCTCTCATTTTGCTGTGTCTCCTCCCAGGGCTGTGTGACCTACTTTGCAGCAGGCAGTTTGAGCTCCTCTCCGGGCAGCTCTGAGTGCTGGGCCTGGCACAGGGGCAGGGCCAGCCAGGCTGTCACCCACCTCTGGGAGCAGCTTAAACCACCTCAGTGCCCAGCTCCCCGTGCAGGGAACAGTCACCTCTGCATGTCAGCGAGTCAGAGAATGTGAAGGGCTTGGGATGGACCTTGAAAATCGTCCACTCCCACCCCCTGCCATGGGCAGGGACACCTTCCACCAGCCCAGGCTGCTCCAAGCCCCGTCCAACCTGGCCTTGGACAGTTCCAGGGATGGGGCAGCCACAGCTTCTCTGAGCAACCTGTGACAGAGTCTGTTTTATTTTCTAGTGTATATTTGTACTGGTTGATGAGATTCCCTCTACGTCTTCTCTTCTCTTCCTCTTCTCTTCCTCTTCTCTTCCTCTTCTCGTCCCTTCTCTTCTCTTCTCTTCTCTTCTCTTCTCTTCTCTTCTCTTCTCTTCTCTTCTCTTCTCTTCTCTTCTCTTCTCTTCTCTTCTCTTCTCTTCTCTTCTCTTCTCTTCTCTTCTCTTCTCTTCTCTTCTCTTCTCTTCTCTTCTCTTCTCTTCTCTTCTCTTCTCTTCTCTTCTCTTCTCTTCTCTTCTCTTCTCTTCTCTTCTCTTCTCTTCTCTTCTCTTCTCTTCTCTTCTCTTCTCTTCTCTTCTCTTCTCTTCTCTTCTCTTCTCTTCTCTTCTCTTCTCTTCTCTTCTCTTCTCTTCTCTTCTCTTCTCTTCTCTTCTCTTCTCTTCTCTTCTCTTCTCTTCTCTTCTCTTCTCTTCTCTTCTCTTCTCTTCTCTTCTCTTCTCTTCTCTTCTCTTCTCTTCTCTTCTCTTCTCTTCTCTTCTCTTCTCTTCTCTTCTCTTCTCTTCTCTTCTCTTCTCTTCTCTTCTCTTCTCTTCTCTTCTCTTCTCTTCTCTTCTCTTCTCTTCTCTTCTCTTCTCTTCTCTTCTCTTCTCTTCTCTTCTCTTCTCTTCTCTTCTCTTCTCTTCTCTTCTCTTCTCTTCTCTTCTCTTCTCTTCTCTTCTCTTCTCTTCTCTTCTCTTCTCTTCTCTTCTCTTCTCTTCTCTTCTCTTCTCTTCTCTTCTCTCCTCTTCTCTTCTCTCTTCTCCTCTTCATGCCTCTGAATCCCTGTCATGTTAAATATTGTCATTTCCTCGATGTATTTTATTTTGCCTTCATGTTGCAGCTGAAGAGAGGTTTTTCCTTCCCCACAGTGAGGCTGTTTTGATGGAAACAGTCAGTTTTGGAATCAACATGTTTGTCTGAGTACAGGGATCAGCCTGAGTTGCTCGGAGCAGGTGTTAAGGAAAGGGGTGGGATCTGGTACATTGAGCTGTTGATGAGCTTTAGAAGTTAGGAGCAGGTTTAGATGCAACATGCAGGTCTCTGCTGAATGCTTAGGCTTGGCATTAGTCCCTGAAAGGAGACACAGAGAGCGATGAAAGTACTGAAGTGATTTTCAAAACTTTCAAAGTGGAGGGGGGAATGTAACAAAATAAAATGGAAATCATTGTATAAGTTGGCAATCAAGGATGAATTTTAAGAGGAATCATTAGAAATAAGGAAGGAAATCATAGGTGTGATTAAAGTTAAATAAGATTCCTGGGGAAAGTAGGTCCCACCACAAATCCCTGTTTGGGGGAGGGACCATGGACAGCTGGTGGAGTGACAGAGCCAGCAGCTGAACCTGGCCATGCCATCAATTAAACGGTGCAATTAGCACGTCAGATCCACTTATCAGCTCGGGCCTGGTGTCTACTCTGTGCCTTTGGTAGTCAAGATAAAGCTCAGGCACCATGAAATCAAACTGAGTGGAAAGGGGCATCTTTCCAACCGCTCCAGCCGCCGTTTGCTGGCGGATCTGGGGCCGTGGGACTGACAGCCGTGTCGCTGCAGTGCGGTGGGAGCCAGCTGAGCAGAGCAGCTGCTTCACCCACCCTGGGGCTGGATGGCTCCTCTGTCCTGCCCCCAAGCCCTGGGTGAGGAAACCAGCCAGAGCACATCTCCGGTGTGGGACTGAGCCGTGCCCTGAGCGCCAACACTGGTGTCGTTTTGGTGTCAGTGCAGCTGAGGTGGCTCTCAGCACACCCCCTCCCCACACACACACACACTGCCAACCCTCCCTTCAGCCTCCTGCAGCTTCCAGGGGGTGCAGTTTCTCCCTGTGAGTCCCATCGTTGGATTCATCTGCTGCCAAACCCTCATTTTCTACTGGGCGTGTGAGGGAATGAGGGGAGTGGTGCCCTGGTGACACGAGTTGCCAGAGACTGGGGTGTCTTCTCCACGGTGCTGCCTGTTTGCTGTTGATGTCCTGGTAGAGACCAGGGCCAGGAGGACCTAATATTTCATTTTTTCGGTGCCTTCTCCAGCCCCTGGGCATTGGAGGAGACATTGGGAAGGAGTGGGTGGGAAATGGTCACAGAGAGAGGTGTCAGTCAGCCCAGAGGCTGCCCATAGATGGGGGAAATAACCTGAAACTACTCATCCAATATTCATAAAGATATTTATTTTATTTATTTTTCCCACTGGATTCCATTTCCTGGGGGTCTCTGGGCCTTGTTAAGCATGGGGAGCCCGTGCCCAAAGTCGGGCTCTGGGAATGGGGCATCTCCTTCTCCACAGAGCTGCCTGTTTGCTGTTGATGCCCTGATAGAGCTCAGTGCTATGAGGGCCTAATATTTCTTTTTTTCGGTGCCTTCTCCAGCCCCTGGGCAGTGGAGGAGACACTGGGAAGGAGAAGGTGGGCAACAGTCCCAGAGGTGTCAGTCAGCACACCCTTGGATGAGGGAAATACCTTTATTCAGGAAGATACTTATTTTGTTTGTTTTCCCCATTGGATTCCATTTCCGGGGGGGGATCTCTGGGGCTTGTTAACCAACCTGAGCCCCAAGTCAGGCTCTGGGAATGGGGGGGATTTACTGGAGTTTTCCCTCTGTCAGATATTTTGGGGCCGACGCTGCCAAAGCGCCTGAGTTAGGTGGGGTTGAATCTGTGGGTGGGAAATGACAGTTGCTGTTTCTTTTCATAAGCCCAGCTGCTGGTTTTATCCTTTCTTAGGGAAGCTGTCTGCTGGGTATTTAGTCTTTCTCCTAATCCTGCTGAAGGGATTGACTTGGTTCTTAGGAACTGGTGGCCGGGGTAAGGTCTCTGATAAAATCACCGTTTCCACTTACTTTCCGGGACTGGAGTTAATAAAAAAATGGCAGAGTTACATTAAAAATGCCTGCAATTTGTTTGCCAGTGATTCCTCCTGTAGCAGAAAGTGCCCTGGCACCGGTGTTGTCCAGTGGCGAGATCCCCTGGGAGGTGTTAATGGCTCTGAGTGATTCATCTTGCTGCTTTCTGCTGGAGCTGAGTGTTATCTGTCCAGGAGCACTCACACCGAAGCCGCTGGACTTGCAAGCAGCTCTTGTTCTCCCCTGCACATCCCATCCCACCTCGGTGGTGGTTTACAGACAGGGATGGCAGGAGACTGGGAGGACGATGTGCTCCATCCCCCGCGGATGAGTGTGTCGGGCCTGGCCTGCTGGGCGCCGTGTTGCTCCTCTCAAGCGGTGAAACGCATAAAAAGCTGTATTTTTGTTCCTCTATTTTTGGCTGTCTCTCAGGGCATCCCCTGTGTGTCTGTTCCTCTGCCTCTTCCCTCCCTGGGGGAGATGCAAAGCACCCTCTGTCACCTGCTCCTCTGAAATAAATCCACTGAAAGGGCGCCAAGGCAGGAGGAGGGAAAGGTGGGGATGATCCTGAGGGAGCAGGGTTGGCTTTTTTCCCCTCCAGTCCTCCGGATTTACAGCTCTGGGGCTAAACCTGAAGGACTTCCAAAGCATTTCCTTTGGTCAGGGCTTCCATAAGATTCCTTTCGTGGTATTTATCCACCAGCTGAAGCAGTGCATAGCAACCCTGAGCTCCCATGTCCTGGAAGGAACAGAGTGCTGATTATTTGTTACCAGAACACTCAGCAAAGGAACTTTCCCTTCATTCCTTGCTTTCCTTTACACCCAAAGGCATCAGCTGCCTTTATAATTTATTCCAGGCTTTGCTGGAATCGAAGTTACCAAGCATTTATCACACATCTGTCCCTGGGAAGGGGTGTCAGTCAGAGCTTGTTAGTGGAGGAGGGGCAGAGAAAACAGCATTTACCCCAGTTGTGGGGAAAGTGAGGAATGAGGTTCTGAGCACCCCAGAGCAGGGTTGGCTTTTTCCCCCTCCAGTCCTCCAGATTTACAGCTCTGGGGCTAAACCTGAAGGACTTCCAAAGCATTTCCTTTGGTCAGGGCTTCAATAAGAAGATTCCTTTCGTGGTATTTATCCACCAGCTGAACCAATGCACAGCAACCCTGAGCTCCCATGTCCTGGAAGGAACAGAGTGCTAATTATTTATGTTACCAGAACACTCAGCAAAGGAACTTTCCCTTCATTCTTTGCTTTCCTTTACACCCAAAGGAATCAGCTGCTTTTATAATTTATTCCAGGCTTTGCTGGAATCGAAGTTACCAAGCATTTATCACACATCTGTCCCTGGGAAGGGGTGTCAGTCAGAGCTTGTTAGTGGAGGAGAGGCAGAGAAAGCAGCATTTACCCAAGTGATGGATTTAAAAAGCAACACTCAACCAAGTTCTGGTGAAAGAGGAATGAGGTGCTGAGCACCCAGGGCTGGCAGGGTTGTGCCCAGGTCCTCCCCAGCAGCACATGAGCAGGAAAGGTTGAGGTTGGGGTTTGTTGAGCCACCCTGCTCATCAAAAAGGCAAATTACATGGAGGAACTTATTTAATGAGGTTTTGTTGCACTTAGACTCAAAGTATCAAAGGCATCATATCAAATCCCAGTGTTTCTGTACCACCCGTTAAGAGACTGAAAGGGCTGCAGATCAAGCCATTTATTCTTTGTGAGGTTATCACCTAAAATCTTCTGGTTTAGCATTTTTTTTTACCTTCTCCAGCTGACTTCCTCTCCCAGCACCGTCTCACCCATCACCTCTGCTTTGTTCTCAGCTCTTGGCTGCTCAGCCAGGGAAGTTTGAGCAGGATTGTTGGGATGTGCTTGTCAGCTGGCTGCTTTGATCTCCCCATTTCTCTTATTTTTAATGATAATTTCCCTCTTGTTCTGACCTAACTCTCAGTGGCTGCTGGCAGCTTTCAGCTGGAGTGGGGGAAAAAGCAAAACAGAGAGGTGGCACTTCGGCAAATGCCATGAAGTTAATTAAGGTCTTTCCCTCGCTGGGACACTTCTCCAGGCATGTCTGGGAGCAGTTTAAGGGACTGGACTGGTGAGCAGCAGTAAATTAGCTTTGATTTTGTAGGGAAAAAAGGCACCATCTCTGTCCTGGCACAGCTTCTGAGCTGCTTTGTCGTGCTCCAGCTGCTGCTGCTGGGTCCTTTGTAAGAGCCCAAGGGCTGCTGGGCTTGGGTAGGAGCTGACACTGCAGCACTTTTAAAGGCCTCGGGGCCTTCTCTGCCCCAGTTCCACTGTTGGGATGGTCTGTGTGGAGCCCCAGAGCTGAGGGTGTGAGCACAGGGTGGGACAAGGCTGAGCATCCAGCCCTCCCGTCAGCTCGAGCAGGAACACGCTGGATGCCCACCTGGGCTTTCTCAGCACCTCCCTCGTTACCTGCAAGACTCAGATGTGGATGCTCAGACCCAGAGCTGCCTCCTCATCCCCTCAATCTTCTGTTTCTGCTGGAGTGAATCCAGAGGAGGCCACGGAGCTGCTCCAAGGGCTGGAGCCCCTCTGCCCTGGAGCCAGAGCCAGGCTGGGAGAACTGGGGGTGTTCACTGGAGAAGGGAAGGCTCCAGGGAGACCTGAGAGCCCCTTGCAGGGCCTAAAGGGGCTCCAGGAGAGCTGGAGAGGGACTGGGGACAAGGGATGGAGGGACAGGACAAGGGGGAATGGCTTCCCACTGCCAGAGGGTAGATTTAGGTGAGATGGAAGGAAGAAATCGTTCCCTGTGAGGGTGGGAAGGCCCTGGCACAGGTTGCCCAGAGAAGCTGTGGCTGCCCCATCCCTGGAAGTGTCCAAGGCCAGGCTGGACAGGGCTTGGAGCAACCCAGGCTGGTGGAAGGTGTCCCTGCCCTGTTCCTGCACTGACAGCTGGAACAAGGTAGACTCTAAAGTCCCCTCTAACCCAAACCATTCTGGGATTCTGCGACTTTTCCACCAGAAGTGACTTTTTTTGGCACCCAGCTCTATTTTTCTTTTCCTTCTCCGGGCAAAATCTGGCCAGGGCTGTTTTATTTTCCACGAGTGACTGAGTCCTGGGCAGAGGGAGCAGTGCCAGCTCAGCTCTGCGGCCGTGGCTGGTTTGTGTGCTGTGACTGTGGTGTGACACAGTCCATGGGCCAACTCTCCAGCCAGGGGGCATGGGGGGCTGTGGGGTGCCCTGTGTAGGGTGGCTGGGGGCTGACAGTGCCAGTGACGTGGGAATTAATGACTCTTTAGGGTTTTTTGACTGGGGAAGGGGGTTTGAGTGTTTGGACAGGGTGTTTTTAACATCAAGCCTGTTCAGAAGAAAACTCTGGAGTGAGGACCTCAAGCCATTGGAACATTTACTGGCACCAAGGGGGTAATTGATGGTGTCTCCCATTCCCTCACAGTTTCTCTCTGAGTTTAAAACAAACCAATGACTGTATCAAGCACCCCTTCTCCCAGCAAACCAGGGCTCTGCCTGGTGACAGCACAAATCCATCTTGGCTCTCTGGAGACTAATTGTGCCGTCAGGAGAAACGTCCAAGGTGGATGCTGAGGATTGTCTTTTGACTTGCAGTGTTGTTCCCACACTGCACGGGTTTATAAGTGAGCAATTAAGCTGTGAGGATGGAGGGAAGGGAGAAGAGGAATGAAATCGTTGGCATGGGTGCAGAAGATGGAATTAGAAGTCTCTGCATGGGATGGTTCTTAGTTTAAATTGTCTCCTGTTGCTTATGCTCAAACTGCATCCACGGAGCTGATGTAATGGGAATTTTTAAGGTCGTGAAAATGTGGGAACAGGTGTCCTATAGAATAGATACTCAGCTCCTCAGGTCCTGGCTGGCTTTTGCCTCTTGCCATCCAACATCTCAGCATGTTTTTTTCCTGATCTCCAGCACGTCTTGCTGAGGGAGTCTGGCCCTTTCCGCCCAGCAATGCTGATCCTGCTCTTCCCTGGCCCTTCTTTGGCAGCAGGGCTAAGTCAGTCAGTAAGTCAAGGACAGGGATTTGATCTCCCTACACAGCCACATCCCCCTCCCCTGAGTTTGCAGGCCTCCTGTGCGGCACAGAGCAAAATTATCCATTTCATTTTGAAAAACTCTGCTTTTTCTTGGGATTTTTTTTTTTTTTTTTTTTAATGGTAGCTGGTCAGTGCTGAATGTTCAGCAGCCTGGTATCAAGGAACCAGGAAAAAGGGCTCCTGGGCAGGAGCAGATGAATCCTGGGTGCACCCTGTGGGTGCTCTGAGCATGTCTCTGCCCCAGCACTGGACACTTGCTGCGCCTGGGAGCTTAATGTCCCTCGGGATTCACTGCCTGGGCCTGGCACCTCCTTCCAGCCCTGCCCGTGGCCTCTGGCAGCGCTGGAATCCCACTTTTCAGCCGCGCTTGTGAGTCCCTGTTGGCTGCTGTGACTCTCAGGAAAGGGTTGGCCAAAGCACGGGGTGATGGTCCCGGGTGGGTCCCCACGGGCAGCACCTTCAGGAGAGGTGGGTGCAGGGTGGTGGCATTTGACACCAGGGGGTTGGGGGCTTGCAGACCCCACCGGTGGACTGGATGCTCACCCACTTCCACCTCGGCAAAACAGCCTGGGGGCAGAGACAGCAAAATAAAGGCGATTGCTGCTGATCGCTGCAAATGGTGCAGTGGGTGGGGAGCGGGTGGGAGGGTTTGGTCCGAATTACCTGCATGGTTGGCTTGCCTTAGAGGATTGTTTAAGTTGGAAAAGACCTGTGAGATCACCGAGTCCAACCTTTAGGGGAGTGCTGCCTTCAATTAAGAATATTTCTGGTGAAGCATCATAGGAAGTGCTGCAGTAATTAGTGAAGGTGGCTCTGCTGGTGGGGCAGCCTGTCTTTTACAGAGCCTTTGCTTAAGGATTTTCCATCATTGTGGCTTGTGGACAATATTTCTTCCTTTGCTGCTCCCTCAAACAGTGAAGGTGTTTCCTTTTGGGGAGTCATCCTGGTTTGGGGGCTGTGTTTCCTCCCAGAGTTCCTGTCAGTGTTTCATATCAGAGTTCATACACTGTATTCCACATCAGTGTATCAGACTTGCACCCTGCTCTCTGGATATTCTCCCCAAAGAAAATGCTCTGAACAAAGATTGATTTTGCACACAGAGAGCAAACTGTACAAGTAGAAACTGCTTCAGGTGATGGGGAAGCACCAGACACCAGTACTAGAGGGATTTCTGAATTTATTACCGGGAGAAGCTCTAGCAGATGATTTCTGTTGTAGCTGAGGGCTTTAGTTCCCTCTCTCCGTCTCCTTCTGGGAAATGGTGCAGTGTTTTGCTGTATCACCGCTCTTCAGTGACCAGATGATGTGTCAATGGCCACATGAGCAGGCAGAGACTGGGGATTTTTTGGCAGTCTGAGCAAGGCTCAGCAGCCCCTGAGGAGGGTGCGAGTTGATGGGTTTCGGTGAGCACCATTTACAACGTGACCACAGGTATAAAGTTCAAAGCATCTCGACTATTCGCTGGTTTCACACGACACTAACCCACGCTTCGGGAAGAGGAATTTCCGTTTGAATCTCAATTTTCCCCCCATCTCTCCCTGCTTTTTTTTTAGGATTCTGGCGACTGCTGGCACTGACTTTGACCTGAGGACCCTGCGAGCCGTGCGAGTGCTGCGACCCCTGAAACTCGTGTCGGGAATCCCAAGTGAGTGTCAGGACAACGTCACCTCACAGCCCGAGGGGTTCAGGGGCTTTTGGGCTCTTACACGTTTTTCTGAGCAGTATCTTTTCCCTGCTGTGTCTTGGCTGGCTGTGGCTCCTGCCCTTGCAGGGTCTGATTTTCTCTCACTGCACTCTGTGCTCAGCCAGCTGGTTTCAGCTCTGCCCTCCCAAATTTGCAGGTGAGGGGCAGGGACTGGTTCTGGGACTCCTTTGCCTTTGGGGGTGAATTAATTCTCTGGGATGTGAACACCTGAGACCCAAATCCTGCAGCTTTCAGGCCCCCAGTCCCGAGCTTGGGTGTTCTGACGGTTTTGGTCAGATCTCATGCTGGGGATTTTACCCTTTAAATAGGGGGGTTGTGAGAAGTAAAGGACCGGTTTTATTACAAGCAAATGAACATAGAATATTAACAAAAAGTAGTCTTAAATATTTTTTTTTCCTTATTACTAACCTATAGGCGTTCCGCGGAGATTGTAAGGTATGCATTTCAGTTCTGAGATGTATGCCAGGGAATTCAGCGTACGGGGACAGGGTAATTACATGTAGTTTTCTCAGCCCCCGCCACGTGGTGAACCATGCGGCCAGATGGAGACTGCCATATTACCTGCAATCTTACCCCTGGCATGGGAGGAGGCACAGGAGAGCCAATCTGAGGAAGAGAAATGCCTCCCATGTCATGAACAGGGGTTGGACTTTGAAAAGTGCTTAAAAGCGGGGTTTTTGAATTGGAAGGGGTGCTTTTTGGTACATCTTGAACCTTGAGCACCCAACACGTGTTGTAATTAAATTTCCCTAATTTTTATTTTCTTTGTTCTGTGGGTATTTTTTCATTGCCGTAAATTTTAAAGAGGATATTTTTCCAACAGGGTGAAAAATGAAGGGAAAGAGCAGGTTTTTGGCTTTTTCTACTCAATAGGCAACTTCCTATATTTTATGTGTTACCTGAAGGGTGAATGCTCCAGTGAGGAGCTGCATCATGCCTTGCTGATGCCCTGAAACCATCCCAGTCCTCACACCGTGCCTTCCTGCCTTTTTATTTGTCCCTGTCTCCTCTGCCTGCTGCGCTCAGGAGTGGGTTTCATTTCTGACTGTGGAACAGAGGAGTTTGACCCTCCAGCAAGAGCTGGGGAAAGGGAACTGCAGTTCTCTGTGGGATGCTCTGCTCTTGCCTGCATTAACCCTGTCTCCTCCTGGGTCATCAGCTCTGCCATCCCTGGCTGCTTCAGGGCTGAGGCTTCGGTGCTGCAGACACCCAGCAAGAGCTGATGCTTTGTAATTATTGCACCAAAATTTCCCGCCACCAGCATTTTTCACGGGCAGGGCTTCAGTCTGAATTCCCACACACAGGAGGGGTCCTTGGCTGGGCTTGGGAAGGGGGACATGTGTTAACAGGGTCTCCAATAAGATGCTGCTGCTGGCTGGTTTTTCATGGACTTCTTGCCTGTGCAAGGTGTGGTAGTGACAGCCTAAGGGTGACCGAGGAGGAAGGTGGCCCCTCAGAGCTGTGCCCCCCAGCAGGACGTGTTCTCTCTCCCACCTGGTGATGTGTCCTGACCCAGCGCAACATTTTCCCACATTATTTGCTCTCGGGTTTTTAGGGATGCTGTGAAAACTGTGCCTTCTTCCCCCCCTGTAGCAGATATACAGCCCCGAGGTGCAATCACACACAACCACATTTACACTTTCCTTCTACACCCTCAGTACTTTTCCCATCCAAGAGACCTTCATCCCGTTTTTTCCTCCATGTCCCCATACTGACCTCACCGGTGCTGTCCAAGGTGGCAAGACAAAGATGATCCTTCTTTCTGCTCCCCTCAGAACAGGCCACCAAAGCAGCTGCTGCTTATCACTGCAGGTTTTTTGTTGTGGGCATCTTTTTGACATTATCTCTCCAGCCTCTGCCTTATCTCCCCTGGTTTTAATTGAAAATGCGTTTTAGTGCTGGTGAAAAAGCTCTGGATGGACAGCCCTGGAGACAGGGATTGTTTCTCCAGGAGCAGCATCGTGGCTGTTCTGTGTGTTGTGGAGGGAGAGGCAGCTCCTGGTCAGCCCAGCACTCCCTGGGACAGGGGAACCAGAGCCATGCCCAGCTCTGCTGCCTCAGGACCTGCCCTGAGGGCCTGGTTCAGCTCCAACCTGAGCGTCTGGTTCAGGAAAAACCCTTTTTGGGTCTCTGAGGCTTAACAGCCCTTTGAATCTGCCACCTCAAGAAAGGACATCACAAAAAGACAACTCCTGGTCGCCTCTCCTACCCTTGGGCTCCTCGTGGCCGTGGCATCATTTTTGTGACACCCTGGGAAGAGCAGCACTGGTGGCACTGCCAATCCTCAATTTCCCCTCGGACAGCCCCTCTCTCCTGCCTTCCCTCCACCCCCAAGCCCTTGCTTTTTTTTCCCCTTCCCTCCCTGATGACATGTTTTCCTCGTCCCCCCAGGCCTGCAGGTCGTGCTCAAGTCCATCATGAAGGCCATGGTGCCCCTGCTGCAGATCGGGCTGCTCCTCTTCTTCGCCATCGTGATGTTTGCCATCATCGGGCTGGAGTTTTACATGGGCAAGTTCCACAAAACCTGCTTCTCCAACGAGACAGGTGAGTTTTGAGCTCCCCTCCCCTCTCAGTGGATCACCAGCCCCCTTCGTCTCCTCAGGATCTTCCTATCCTGCTCTTATGTTGCTTTTCCTTCACGCTTTTCCACGTTCACTGCATTTTCTCCCTCTTTAACACCAGCTCCATGAGTTAACCGAATTTTGTGCTCATCCTGCATTCATTAGGACGGATTCTCCTCTCTGTTACACCCCCACAGCACCCCTGGGCTACTCTCAGTCTACACAACAAGGAGAAAAAGGTGCTTAGGGCCTCCTCTCATGGAAGAATTTTTTCATAGTGGACATAGAGAACCACATTCCTGTTGTTTCAGCTTGTCAAAAAGTGGAGGCTTTGGGGGGGTTTTTAATTATTTTTTCTTATTTATTGGTGTCTGTTCACATTCTCATCGGGTTAAACTAGGTGAATGCTGAATTTCTTAGGAAGGTTTCTGGGGAATTTGCATGGGTATGAGAGAACTTAGGTGGGAAATAGTAAAAGATTGGAAAGACTGGGAGCAAATGGAAAACAAAAGGTGGAAGGTAAGGAGTCCTTTGATGGAGAAAGGATAAAAATGACTTTCAGAGAAGGACAAGGGAAATTGGGCACTGAAGAGTAAATGATGTGTCTGCCTGTGACGGAGTGATAAACCCCAGAAGATGGAGGAGGAGAAGAGTGGCTGGGACCAGCTGCCAGGTCAAATCATGGAATGGTTTGGGTTGGAAGGGACCTTAAAGATCATCCAGTCCCACCCCCTGCCATGGGCAGGGACACCTTCTACTAGCCCAGGTTGCTCCAAGCCCCGTCCAACCTGGCCTTGGACACTTGCAGGGATCCAGGGGCAGCCACAGCTTCTCTGGGCAACTAGGTTAAACCCAGATGAAAATATTGTTCTTGTCTTCAAACTATTGCATTTTAAGGTTAAATCGACTGTCTTTAAAACACAGTCTTGTATTTTCAGTGATTATCATTAATGGGTCTTAATATTTATTTATATGCATTGAAATGGTAATAAAGCAACGTCCCTGCCAAGTCTCTGGGCACCCTTGACAGAGCTTTCTAACAGCAACATGGGAACAGTTGAATACACTTGGTTTACACAGAGCTTTTGATGAGCTTATGATCCTGTGGAATGTCAGGAAAACATTCCATAGGAACATAAGGAAGAATTTCCCCTGCTCTTGCAAAGCCCTGTGTAAACTGGAGGGCAACGAGGATGGGGAAGGGCCTTGATTTGAAGGTGTGTGAGGACACTGAGGGCACTCGGTGTGTTCAGCTGGAGCAGAGGAGACTGAGGGCAGAGCGCATTGCAGTTCCAACTGCCTGGGCAGGGGCAGAGGAGGGGCAGGGACTGAGCTCTGCTCTGGGGGGACCAGGGACAGGACCCAGGGAATGGCTGGAGCTGTGTCAGGGCAGGGGCAGGTTGGATCTCAGGAAAAGGGTCTTCCCCCCGTGGGTGGGTGGCACTGACCAGGCTCCCCAGGGCAGTGGGCACAATGCAGGGAAGGTGGGGGATGTTTTTGCATCCTTCCTGTGCAGGCAGGGGCTGCAGGCTGAGCCCCCAGGCTCTTGCTCATGGGTTGACAGGAGCCTGTGGCTAAAGAGAAGACTGAGGACTTTTTTCCCTCCCTCAGAAACTCGTTAAAGGGAAACACGAAACCCAAAGTCGTGTGTGTTCTCTGCAGACAAACCTCTGACATCAGTGGTGGCCAAGAGATCTCAGCTCCAGGCGTGGGGACCGAGAACAGGTTTTTGTCCTGTGTAGTGTCACGTGTGACTCTTGCGCTGGGTGACTTCCAGATTGGAACTGGGAGTGCAGCAGAAACACCTCTGGGTGTGTTGTACCCGACTGGATAAAGCCATGAAGCTGTGCCAGGGAAGGGTCAGGTTGGATCTCAGGAAAAGGTTCTTCCCCCAGAGGGTGGTTGGCACTGACCAGGCTCCCCAGGGCAGTGGGCACAGCCCCAAGGCTGCCAGAGCTCCAGGAGGGTTTGGATAACACTCCTGAGATTGTTGGGGTGTCCTGGGCAGGGCCTGAAGCTGGACTGGATGATCCTTGTGGGTCCCTTCCAACTCAGCATATTCCATTTCATCCCTGCATCCCAACACCTGGCACCTCGGTGGCCAGACATGGATCAGCTTCCCTGAACCCCCTCCCCGGGGGTGTGGAAGGTGTCTGTGCACCCCCCTGCCCTGAAGGGCATCAAGCACCTCCGTCCTGAGGGGCTGTTGGGTGAATTATGGGGATCAATTCCCGCTGCTGGGCGGGAAATGGTGTTTCTGGAAGGGAGATGTGCGGTGAGGTTTCCTGGCGCTGCCGTCCCTGGAGCTGCAGAGCAGCCGCAAACCATCAGCGGAGCCTTTTAAAACCTAATCAGCATCTCCAAAGAGGTGCATTAACGAGCCAGGGGCTCCGAACGGGCCTGAGAGTGGAAATGTGAAGCTCATTAAAGAGACGCCTCTGTCGGGGGGGAGGAAATTGGAGGAGGAGGAGGAGCCGCTCGTGCTCGTTTCTGTTCCAAATCCCAAAAGCGAGCGAACTCCTGGGATTTTTCCTGGAATCGGGAGCCACACGAGAGGTACCAACTGTTACCTCAGTGCACCACGAGGGGAACCAGGGGCAGGTGCCAACAGCGAGTGTTGTTCTAACCCTGCTGAGCCGGCAGCCCCGGGAAGGTCAGGAGTAAACTGCAGCGAGGAGGGATGTTGGGGACCAAAATGGGGCAATGCCCCGCTCAGCCCGACTGTCCTGAGCGATGTGGTGTGGAAATGCAGCTTTATGGTGGTGACAAACGGGTGAAAATCAGCGTTAGCTCAGCTGGGAGGATGGTGCTGACAACACCAGGGTTGTGGGTTTGATCCCTGCTCGGGCCATTCACCTCAGAGCTGGACTCGATGATCCTTGTCCGTCCCTTCCAACTGATCAGTGGATACCTGACTTGTTTCCCTCTCCCTGCATCCTCCACTCTGTCCTGTTTTGCTGACACAGGGTCATTTTTAAGAAGCTGATCCAACCCAAGTGCCCTGAAGCTGCTCCAAGAGAGAGGGGCATCACATTTATTTCCCATTTTTCCTTGAGATTAAGTTCCCTGAAGCTGCTCCAAGAGAAGGCATCACACTTGTTTCCAATTTTTCCTTGAGATTCCCCTTTTCTCTGTCTTTCCCAGCCACGGGGCCAGTTCTGGTCTCTTTTTTAGAAAAGGAAAAGCCCCCACCCAACCCTCTGTGAACTGAATTTTCACAGCATTACCTGGCAACAAGAAGCCAAATTGAGATGAAACTGGATCCCCTTTTAATGCACCCTCACAAATGACCTGCACGAGCCAGATTTGGCATTTTCTTTTTGCAGCCTTCTCCCTCTGAGCCCTCGTGAAACCCATATGGGAGCTGGAGGTTTGCCCTGCATCAAGGTGTTGAGTCAACAGGAAAGTGTGTCACGTATAAATATACGTATTTTTTTATATATATTACATATATACACTCACTCTTATCCTGGTCCACAGTGACAACCTTGTTTTCCTCCTGCTGCCTCAGCTCTGTGGAATGATGATTCCTAATTCTTGTTAGTGCTGCTCTTGTTTTCCCCTCTGGTGAATTTGATTTTGTGCAGTTTGCTGCTCCATTACCATAACGTGTCGCTTTAAAAACCCTTTAATGCTCCCCCCCAAATTGCATCTCTGTAAATAGGATTATTACTTAGTGTATTTGGTTGCTTTGAAAACTCAGCACTTCAGTTTTCCAAACTGCCCCCGGAGGGCTGAAACCCTTCAGGCTTCACCCTGGAAGGTGCTGAGCACCCTCCTGGCCGTGCCTGGTGGTCCTTCGCTGACAGATTCATCCACCTTCGCCTTCTCTGGGTCTGAAGCGAAACCCAGCAGAGAAGCACCATCAGCTGGATGCTTTCCCTGCCACGTGGAGCAAAAATGGGGAGCTCACAGAGGGGCTGGAGCCCTCAGTCCACCTTTCAGGCTGCTGTGGTGGTCGTCCCTTATGATGAAAAGGGCTCCTCGTGCAGCTGTGGTCCAACACCTGTACCTGGACAATTCTGGGGCTGTCCACAACCAGGTCTTTCTTGATCCAGAACCTCCCCTTTAGCTTTAATGTTATAATGCCAGTATTTAACCCTTGGCTGTGCTGCAGGAGGGTGTTTGAATTACGTGCTGTCCCCAAGCCCTTGTTTTTGCCACGCTTTGGGGTTTTTTTTTTTCATAGAATCATAGAATCAGACAGGTTGGAAAGGACCTCTGAGATCATCAAGTCCAACCCTTGATCCAACACCACCGCGGTTCCCAGACTATGGCACTCAGTGCCACGTCCAGCCTCATCTTGAAAACCTCCAGGGATGGAGAATCCACCCCTTCCCTGGGCAGCCCATTCCAATGCCTGATTACTCTCTCTGTAAAGAATTTCTTTCTGATATCCAACCTAAACCTCCCCTGGCACAGCTTAAGGCCGAGCCCTCTTGTCTTATGGCTGGTTTTTGTGGTGTTTCTCGTATACAGCTGCTCTCACACTGTTTCCAGGCCTCTTAGATGTGGTCAGCTGTCATAAGCCGGAAATTCTTGGCAGTTTGGGAGCCTTTTCTCCCGGCTGACAAGTGCCAGGATGGCAGGAAACGGCCTCAGGTTGCACCACTTGGAGATTAGGGAAAATTTCTTCACTGGAAGCGTGGTCAGGTATTGGAACAGGGAGTCACCACCCCTGGAAGTGTTCAAAATGGTGTGGATGTGGCACCTGGGGACGTGGTTTATGGTGAACACGGTGCCGGTGCTGTGCTGACGGTTGGACTTGGGGGATCATGGAGGTCATTCCTGTGATTCCATGTCAGGAGGTGGGGCAAACTATAAATTGTGGGCACTGCCAGGGATGGCTCTGCTGCACCCTAAACCACCTCTTATCCCACAGCAGGATACAGACGATTGCATGGGCATGATGACTTTACAGTGGCCCAAGGAGACCCACACTGCGACCGATGTTCCTGTGGTGCCGCAGGGGGGATCCCACTGCTCTCATGGCTTCAGGTGGTAACTTTTCTCCCCTCTCTGCAGGTGATGAGGTGGGAGATTTCCCCTGTGGTGAGGAGCCCCCTGCCAGGCAGTGTGAGAGCGGGACCACCTGCAGGGAGTACTGGCAAGGGCCCAACTACGGCATCACCAACTTCGACAACATCCTCTTCGCTGTGCTCACTGTCTTCCAGTGCATCACCATGGAGGGATGGACAGACATCCTCTACAACGTGAGTCTGCTGGGGGGGCTGGAGGGCTCCTGGAGTGCTCTTGTGCCTTGTGTTGATCTGGAAAACCTTGTTCTGGAAGAAAAAGGGATTTAATTTGTGTATTTTCTCACAGCGCCTCACCCTGCTTTTTAGGAGGATTGTTCCTGTTTTCCTGGGGGTTGCTCTGCAGGTGCTGTGAGAGCCTTTGAACCACCACCATGGCCTGTGGAGGTTTGAGGTCATGTCCAAAGAAGGGCAACGAGGCTGGGGAAGGGTGTGGAGCACAAGGGCTGGGAGGAGCAGCTGAGGGAGCTGGGGGGGCTCAGCCTGGAGAGGAGGAGGCTCAGGGGAGACCTTCTCACTCTCTGCAACCCCCTGACAGGAGGGGGGAGCCGGGGGGGGTCGGGCTCTGCTCCCAGGAACCAGCAGCAGGACAAGAGGGCACAGCCTTGAGCTGCCCCCGGGCAGGTTTAGGTTGGACATTGGGAAGAAGTTCTTTGCAGAGAGAGGGATCAGCCCTTGGAATGGGCTGCCCAGGGAGGGGGGGGAGTCCCCGTCCCTGGAGGTGTTTGAGCAGAGCCTGGATGTGGCACCAGTGCCATGGGCTGGGTGACAAGGTGGGGTCGGGTCAAGGGTTGGACTCGATGATCTCAGAGGTCTTTCCAACCTGGTTGATTCTGTGACTTGCTTTCCTGCAACACGTCTTGTGTCAGTGGGGTGTTGCCAGTGCCAGGTGTAGGAATTGCTGGGGCACTCCAAGGTGCTGCTGTGGGATGGGTGGGTGAGCAGGAGCAAGTTCTCACAATGTCCTGTAGTAAATCAGTGACCAAACTGCACAATATTGGGTGGCAAAACCAGTGACTCCTTAATACTTTGTACCTAGAGCTTTGCTCTCTTGAGGAAGTCTCTTCCTCTCTTGGGTGTAGCCTTTGTGATGAGACTTTTAATTTCCATCAGTGAGCAGCATCAGCTGGATATCAGCACCAAGGGCCAGGACTAGTTTGGGCGACTCCAACACAATTTTATGAAGCCCTGTTGCTCACCTTGCCACCTGGCATGACCCTGTTGGCTGTGAAGACCAGGCTGAATTTCCTCACAGGGGTCTTTGCTGGCTGTGCCTCCCTTGACAGTTTTTGTCAAAACCTCTTGGTTGCTCAGTTTTGCTCTTTCCAGTTTCCCGGAGCAGGACAATCTCACCCGGTTAGCAACGACTGGATGACTCTGCTCGGCTTTCAGGCAGCGCAATGCTCCTGTTTGAGCCTGTATTTTATGTGGAAAAGAAACTGAAGTAGGCATTACTAATGCCCTCAGCCCCTTGCAGTGGCAGGAGGACATGTTCACTCTGCTTCCTTACAGCCTCCAGACTCATGCTGGGCTCTTGCACAACCCCTTCCTGGGAGGGTTTTTGTAGCAACAGGGAAGGATTTTCATCAACCACAGTAAATTGCAAGGTACAATTCTGCTGGGTTTGAAGCCAATATACCTGATTTATTACCTTCTCCACTCGTTGCTCAGCTCCTCCATTTATTCCCAGTCTCAGACCACTCAGAGTGATCTCTAGAAGGGCTCATTTGCTCACTCCATGCCCCCCCGCTCCTTGAAACTTCATCACACAACCGGTTTCTCCCACTCTCATTCAGCATTCCTGCTCCTTCCTTCCAGTGCCAAGTGTTGTAAGAAAAGCCCATTAGCATCCTGCCTGAATTGATTAATCAATATGTGGTGTATTAGATCATCTTCTCCCAAACTGCCTCTTGTACCACGTGCAAAACCCAGAGCTTACTATTGGGGTATTGATTTTGGGGGTTGCTTTGGAACTCTTGCAGTTCCATCCCAGATACCCATTAATTTCACTGGGAACAGACTCCTGGATGAGCTGCTGTTGAGTGTTTCTTGTATATCACGTCTGAGACCCCAGTTTAGGTTTTGATGCTTGGTGGGTTCGCTTCTCTGTCAGCTCTGAGGGTCTCTGGATGTTCTGCTTGCTGGGTGGAGGGTTGTTGTGCCACAGGGCCCCTCAGTTCATGTAAATGATGCCAGGAGACATCTCTGCCCCCTGTCCCTTGGCCCTGAGTGCTGTCACCCCCTCCCTGTGCTGCCCTGCTTGCTGAGGACCTGCCTGTGCTTTTGCTGTGGGTGGAGAAGATCCACCCTGTGCAGCCCTCAAGCTCTTCGCAGCTTCACTCACATGCAGTTTTCTGGCCACTTGGCTTTGGTTTTGGTGTCTTCTCTGCCTACTCTGAGTTCACCAAATTTAAAAAGGAGACACAAGCCCAAACCAGGGGCTGCAGTGACTGAGACCCACTGTGGTGGCTCATGGTCAAAGAATCCCAGAATCACACACAGTGGCTTGAGTTTGAAGGGACCTTAAAGCTCATACAGTTCCACTCCCTGCCATGGGCAGGGACACCTTCCACTAGCCCAGGTTGCTCCAAGCCCTGTCCAACCTGGCCTTGGACACTTCCAGGGATGGAGCAGGCACAACTTCTCAGGGCAACCCCCACAGCCAACAATTTCTTCCCAGTATCTCACCTACCCCTGCCCTCTGGCAGTGGGAAGCCAATCCCTGTGTCCTGTCCCTCCATCCCCTGTCCCCAGTCCCTCTCCAGCTCTCCTGGAGCCCCTTTAGGCCCTGGAAGGGGCTCTCAGGTCTCCCTGGATCCTTCCCTTCTCCAGGTGAACACCCCCAGCTCTCCCAGCCTGGCTCCAGAGCAGAGGGGCTCCGGCCTTTGGAGCATCTCTGTGGCCTCCTCTGGACCCACCAGAGCAGATCCACGTATTTCTTGTGTTGAGGACCCCAGAGGTAGAGGCAGCCCTGCAGGTGGGGTCTCACAAGGCCTCTCTCCTAACCTGGCCTCTCTCCTGACCTGGCCACTCGTTTTTTGGTGCAATCCATCCACCCACACGGGTCAGTTCAGCACCTTCACACTGGTGCTGCCTGAATCAGCCCGATCCTTACTGGTCCCATCCTGCGTTGGTATGGGAAGAAGATTTTACCTCTTGCATCCAGAACTCGAACGGTGGAGGAAGGGAACGTGTGTCAGGGTCCTCCTCCTTGTTTTGGGAGGACAGGGAGCAAACCAGCATGCTGAGGGTCAGACAGTGGGTGAGAGCCCCTTGTTCAGGGAGCTTTGATTCCCCAGCTGGGTTCTCCCCTGCTGAGGGGAATGTTTTTTACTCAGTAAAATTTTGCAGTGGTGGAGCTCCTTTCCCTGCCAGCGCCAGCCCTTGGTGTCCCCAAGGAGACGGGGCATTCCCCTGATGCAGGAGACTCATCAGAGCTGAGCTGCGAACCTGCTTTTCATGTTTTGCTTAATTAAGATTTGCAAAAGGCTGCGGAACCACGAGAGGCAAGATGTGGTCCATGTAAACTGCGATGATGCTTCAGGAACTAAAAAGGCTGATGCTTTTTCTTCCACGGGCTAACTAGAAAGCAGGGAAAACTGCAGGTCTGGTGCCCCCAACATGAGAAGGACATGGAACTGTTGGAGCAAGTCCAGAGGAGGACACAATAAGGGGATAGAGAACCTCCCATATGGAGACAGGCCGGGAAAGTTGGGGCTGTTCAGCCTGGAGAGGAGAAGGGTGCGTGGAGAACCTCACAGCACCTTCCAGGATCTGCAGGGGCCTCCAGGGAAGCCAGAGAAGGACTCTTCATCAGGAACTGCAGTGAAAGGACAAGGGGGAATGGGCAGCAACTGAAAGAGGGGATGTTTATGTTTAAGTTAGATACAGGGAAGGAATCCTGTGAGGGTGGGGAGGCCCTGGCACAGGTTGCCCAGAGAAGCTGTGGCTGCCCCATCCCTGGAAGTGTCCAAGGCCAGGTTGGATGGGGCTTAGAGCAATCTGGGCTAGTGGAAGGTGTCCCTAGTGGAACAGGATGAGCTTTAAGATTCCTTCCAACCCAAACCATCCCATGACTGTATGAGCTGCTGTTCCTCAGGCTCAGCAGAGCCCTTCCTTCACCCCTTCCCTGCTGTGCCCATGGCCACATGGGTTTGTTGGGGCAGGTTTGTCACCTTGCTTGTGCAAACCCCCTCCAACCCTGCTGTTAGAACTGACAGCCCTGCTTGGGGGCCAATCCTCAGGGCTGAAATCCCCGTGCTGCCAGGCAGTCTGGGACTCAGACCCATCACAGGAGTGTTGAGGTTACAATTTCCTCCTTAATGGGCCGGTCATTTCCTCCTGAAAAACTCTGGTTGATTGATTGCTCTGCATCACCAGGGCTTTGTTAGTGCTCCCCTCTTCCTGCTGCTCCATTGATTGGGGGGTGTTTGGAACAGTCAGGATTTTCAGTGGTGATGGCAGGGATCAGTCACGGGGTGAAATGTGCCTTCTAAGTTCAGCATTAATCGAACTATTTAATCTTCTCTGTCCTGAAAGCAGATCTGAGACTGAAAAAGCTGGTTTGTGGTGGCATCAGGCAGACTGAAGAGTTTGGTGCCAAGTGATGTTCAGGAAAGTGGGAGCTTGGCCTTGGGTTGGATGGTTTGGGCTCAGGTCTGTCCAGAGCAAGCACTTTATTGGGAAGGGTTATTTAGTCACTTCCAAAGGATGGAGATGACTTTCTGTGTGGTCCAGAGACAGCCTTCCTACAGTTTTAGAGAGACTTTAGCACAGGCTTTGCATTAAACAATCTACCTTGCAAATATCCATGTCTTCTCCTGTGACAAATTGAGGAATTAGGAGGGCGAGGAGAAAGCAGATTGTCAAATCTCAGCTCATTTTCTCCTGGCTGATCCACTGTTTGTACTTTCAGAGAGTTTCCTTTCAGCTGGGGCCAGTGAAAGCTTTCCAGCCAGACTTTACCTGGAGGGTGATCTATGCTTGAAGCAAAAAGGCTGAATCATCAGTTGGGTGAAATGCTTTAATAAGAAGCTCAGGAAAAGGCCTTCCTGCATCAGCCGCACAAAAGCATTGGAACAATTACTCCAAACAAGCATTTCTGGGAGCTGTGGCCTGTTTGTACTCAGAGTTGAGGAGCAACAGGTGATTTAGGAAAGGTGATGATGGGGAAGAACCTTTTCTCCAAAATGGAGGGCATTTACCTCCTGTAATTCAGGGCTTCAACGTGACCTGGGAATGCACTGAAATAGAGAAACTAAACTGTTTTCCTCAGTGTGGGAGGGCTCAGTGTCACAGTCCAGTGTTCTGAACAGCACTGCAGTCTAATCCAGTGCAGACAAAGCAGAGACCCCTCGAGTGTGGGCTGAGCATCTTCTGGATCATGAAACTAGGGAACAAACCCACCTCCCCGGAGCACCAACTCCTTGTGGGCTGCAATGCTGCTCAAGTACCACACGCCCCAGAGCGGCAAACCTGATCTCTGCAGCGGGGATTAGGCTGGTCCCAGGCTGGTCCAGGCACAGGAGCTGTGTCTCCCCACAGTGTGGAGCAGCCCCTGCACTGGCTGACGCCCCATCCCCACCCTGGTGTGGTGGTGCTGACGCAGACCCTGCTCTGGGCTCTGTCTCAGCAGGTCGTGGTGTTCACCTGGAGCATCTCTCTGGGGTTGGGGTGACATGGGACACCGAGGGGCCACTTTGAGGGAGCCATGACTGAAATAAGTGATCAGACTGTCTCTTGGGTCTATTAAATTTATTCATCATCTCCCATGAAGTGTTTCAATATGCTCAGTGTTTGTTACCATGCTGTGAGCACGGCTCTCTGCACTCTGTAACCAGTGGCTGCTGGAGCTGGAGGATGCTGAGGGAGGACATTCCCAGTGGTGGATTCCAAGTTCTTGGCAAACTAAGGTGTAGAATCTGGGTATAAAAAACAGAGGCTGAGTACTGGGGACAAATACAGAGGTGAGAGGAGATAATGTAGCTGCTGAGCAAGAGAAGCTGCGATGCCCTGGGATCCATGTCCAGACCTTCCTCCAGAGCTAATTTTCAAATGAAACAGTGGGATTTCAGATCCTCTTGTTTACGTCTCCGTCTCTGTGAATGACAGTGATTCATCTGTTGCTAACATGGGCTATCTGGGGGTGTAAAACCTTTTCAAGAGGCAACAGTACAAGTCCTTGCTTCCTTTTCCATGCAGCAATTCTTAGTTTGGCCCATGCAAGAACCTTATTGCCCATGGTGAAACACCCTCCTGTTTGCAAAGTGAGTGAAGCCTGAAAAGCTTTGTGCCTGACCACAGATTCTCCAATTGAAATGATCATTTTACTGTGTTAAGTAGAAGCATTAATTACAAAGCCTGTCTGTGGAGAGCAGACAGCTGGTGTAGACCTGTGGCTGTGGAGAGCTTGGAGGGCTTTCCATGATCTCCTCAGTGGTTTGGGAAGATGTTGGAGCTCCTCCTGGTCCCTACACAGGTTTGATCCTTACACTGTTTGATCTCCAAGAGGTGCAGCCGTGCCTTTGACGTGGAGGTGCTCGATGAGCTTCCAAGGAGCTGAGGAGGGTGTTCGTGCTCCCAGTTCTCCCTCAGAAAATCATGGCTCGAACCTGATTCATCTCAGGTTGGCAGGAATCTTGGTGTTGACTTTCAAAGAGCTGCATTTTCACCTTTCATCTTTTCTCCACAGGAATTCAAAGCTACAGGGTGGAATTTGCTTTGCAAAGTAGGGGCTCCTTGCAGGAAAGGAGAAATGTCAGAGTGTACACTCACTGGCTTTTGATATTAATGGCAAGAGATTTTTCATGTTTCTTCTATTTTCTACTGACAAATATTAGTGTCCAGTGGGTATTTCAAGACTGTGGACTGGACCTAACCTAATATGCTTGTAAGTAGGAATGAACAGTTCAAATAAAATATAAATCTACCTTAAATTGGTTCCCAACTGGAACTTTACCCTCACTGAATTATAATAGCTTATGATTCACTTGGTATTTTTCATTCCCCTTTGTGTCTTTGAATTTCTTTGTTCCTACAAAGATAAAGAAAGGAAAGGCTGGGATATGATTGTTCCATTTCCAGCCCAAGACAGAGGTGATTCTGTTGGTGCATGGTGGGATGTGTTGGGGTTTGTAAGGGCAGGAGAGGACCTGTTTGTGCCAGTTGTTTGGAGGGCTCACACATGCCTTTCTGGGGTAATTCCATAAAATGTTTGGGTTGGAAAGGACCTTAAAGCCCATCCAGTGCCACCCCCTGCCATGGGCAGGGACACCTTCCACCAGCCCAGGTTGCTCCAAGCCCCGTCCAACCTGGCCTTGGACACTTCCAGGGATCCAGGGGCAGCCACAGCTTCTCTGGGCAACCTGTGCCAGTGAAAGATTTATTTGTGAAGATCAAGCCACTGACACTCAATTTTCATCAGCCACAGCTGAGAGTTGAGGAATCAAAGGTGCTGCTCCTCAGGAGGAGTTTGGATGTGACTGGCATTGGTTACCTGCACTGGGAGGGGGTTCCTTGAGCCAAACCCTCCAGGGAAGCGGTGTAAAGGTGCAGGTTGGATGTGCAACAGAAAGCAGAAGGGGAATAAATAACATAAACCAGCATCCCCTCACCTCAGAGACTTGGATTAAGGTTCCTCTTTGCTCCTTGCCTGCTTGTGGGATTCCTCCTGGGCTTAGGAGCCTCCACACTTCCAAGCACCTCTGAGACCTGCCAGTTAAAGCTTATTTATGCCTTAAATGTCTTTTTGCTCCTGATGGTGGTTTCCTGCAGGGTTGTGCACTTGCCTTTCCTAGTGTGTGACTGTCACACCTGCTTGGGTGCAGCAGTAAATGGGGTAGCTGAGCCTGTGGGACTTTGAGGGTGGCATTGAAATGGCTCTTCTCTCCTAAAACACCTAAAGTGTTGGTTTCTGCCCCCTGTTAGAAACCACCTGAAGCCAGTCCACTAAAGCACAAGCCCATAATTGCTAGAAGTGAGATGGATGGGGATAAATGTTTTCTTTGCAGTTTATTTGTGTGCCCTGGGGCTGGCACAGCAATGTTGGTGGCTGGGGGGGGTTTAGGGTGGGTTCAGTCTCCTGTGATCAGTCTGTGTGTGTGTATCAGCTCTCCTTGTTCTGATTTAACAGAGGAGCAAAGCTGTTTATCCAGGAAAAGTGTGAGCAGGCAGGAAAAGGGGGAAAAACTGGCTGAAGTGCTTTCCTTACGCTATGTTAACAGGGAAAAGAAGCACAAGGGAAGGTTTTGTTTTGCCACTGTAAACCACACAAACACATTTCTGCCACGGTTCCTTGTCACTGATGTGTCCAAGGTGAATGTGGGGTGTCAGGACCCAGGGCTGGCAGTGGTCAGTGCTGGCAAAGCAGACCAGGGGCTGATGCCACACTTGGCAAGGGCAGCACAGGAACGAGGGTGCTCTGCTTTCCCTTGGGCTTCCTCGTAGTGTTGCACGAGCTGAGATGCTCTCTGGGACACAGCTGGTGCCCAGGGCCTCGAGGTTGAGCTGGGTCTTCAAAGAGGTTCTTACTGTTGGAGATCCTGTTGCTTTTCCCTGTTGGAAATCACAGAATCACAGAAGTCCCTGAGCTGGAAGGGACCCGCAAACATATCGAGTCCAACTCCTGCCCAGATATGGAGTAAACCACAGAAAGAGCAACGAAAGAAAAATATTCCCTTCTAGTCACTATGAAACTTATAACTCTCCACATACATGTGAGAGGAATCACATTTTCTGTGCTGTTTTGCTTCTTTGGTTGCTTTAAAAATTCCTTTGCATGAGATGCCTTGATAACTTTGCTCCTTTTAGTAAATGCTGTGTAGTAAAGAATCACAGGATACCCTGAGTAGGACAGGACCTACAAGGCTCACCCAGTCCAGCTCCTTGCCTTGCACAGACACCCCAACAATCCCACCCTGTCCCTCAGAGCGTTGTCCAAACCCTCCTGGAGCTCTGGCAGCCTTGGGGCTGTGCCCACTGCCCTGGGGAGCCTGGTCAGTGCCAACCCACCTCTGGGGGAAGAACCTTTCCCTGAGATCCAACCTGACCCTGCCCTGACACAGCTCCAGCCATTCCCTGGGTCCTGTCACTGCTCACAGGGAGCAGAGATTGGAGCTGCCCCTCCTCTGCCCCTCATGAGGAACTTGCAGCCCCCAGTGAGGTCTCCCCTCAGTCTCCTCTTCTCCAGCTGAACACACCAAGTGCCCTCAGCCACTCCTCGTATGGCCCCTCCAGGCCCTTCCCCATCTCTGTGTCCCTCCTTCGGACACTCTCCAACAGCTTCAGATCTTTCTCATGAAGATGGGGCCGTGGGGGAGTTCAGTAATGCACTTCCCACACTGTGGGAAGTGAGACGCAGGCAGCAGTGCCCACAGGTGTGGGAACAAATGTGCCACCACGGTCTCATCCACAGCAAAGAGCCTGCTGTGATTTCTCAGCCTTTTAAGAGCCAAGAGCACCCAAATCTGTGCACAGCTGGGCCACACTGTTAGTGTGAAATTTCCCATCTAGGGAGAGGTTGCCCCTGGGGACCCGATGCTCACTAGTGCTGAACTTCTCTTGTCGCTGTGCGTTTGCTCCTGGAAATGCTCTGGGTGCCCAGGGGGACGCCTGGGACCAGGGCCCGTGTGACAGGGCCAGCCCAGCACGTGTCACACGCTGGTGCTGTGATGGAGAGGGGAGCCGAGCTCGTGTGCTGCGGGGTGGAACTGGGCTTTGTCTCTCTCCCTGCAGTTTCTGAAAGGAGGGAAAATCCCCTGGTGTGCTCGTGGCACTCCCCGTGGAGTCAGGGGGATTTTAGTTTGCTGATAAGAACCAGGCATCTTCTGTGTGCACAGAAAGGAGAATTCCCAGTCTCTTGCTTCTGCTGAGGGGTTAAATGTTGGTTTCTTGTGTTTTAGTATCACCAGTCACCTCCAGGAAAGGTTCAGGAGCAGGCACTGAGAGCCTGGAGCAGCTTTGAGTGCAGGATTGATGTTGTGGGTGAGAGTGGAAGGTTTTTTTTATTTAAAAAGCCCTGTCATTGAGCCACAAGGTGCAAAAAGGACTCCCTTGCTTCCTAAACTCCTTCTCAGACAGGAGTTTAGGTGTGGCTGAATCCAGCCTTAGCCTTGGATCCTGTCAACGGTTTAAATTTAAGGAATTATAGAGATGTGATTGAACTACTTCTGTCCTGCAGGCTGTAATGATTGGCAAAATGAGAATATTTATATAAAATGAATAATTTATTCTTACAAATGATCAGACAAAAGATCTTAATCAGAATTATTTACTCTGCAATATAAAAGGTAAAACTACAAGTGGTGTAGTATGAGATAGGACAGTGCACTATGTTGAAGCAATTACTGAAACAATTATATTAAAGCTGGCCAAAAGAAATAATTATTAAGTAGAGGTTTGATGGAACTCGCCCAGATCAACATTTGTGGGGAGATCTCTTTCCCTCAACCTTGAGGAGTGTCTTTGGGGGGGTCGCCAGACAAGGGAGGAATCTCCATACACACACTCCAGGGAGGGTAATGTCAGAGGAACCTGACCCTATAAAAGGGGGCTGGACTTTGGAGTCTTTTAAAAAAAGACATTTAAACATTTCAAACATTTTAAAAGTTTATAGCATAAAGTGATGGACTGCTGGTCGCAAATTCCCGGGCCAGCTCCCAGCTCCTCTGTCACATCCAGCTCCAAAGAGCAGGGTGTGTAGTTGGGGTTTGGTGACCCAGGCTGGTTCTAGCACAGTTCAACACCAAACCAGCACCGTGGCACCACCAGTAACTCGCCCCAGAGAGCTGGCACAGCATTCTCTGATTGCATTTTATATCTTATCAGGGTAGGTCCTCCTGCCACAATCAGCATGGGGGGAAAAGGGAAGAAACTTAGCCATGGATGGTGCTTTCTCAGAACTGGTACTAAAAGGACCAAGCCCTTGCACAGAAAGCACAGAACAGCTCAGCCAAACCACTGACTTGAGCACAAAACCACACTGGAAGTCCTGGCTGGTGGTTTTTCACGTGTGACACCCATCCCAACACAGAGAGCCCTCACACGGCCTGTGTGTCGTCCTGACCCGCCTACAAGGTCCTGAGTTGTTGGTGTGCAGACCTTTTTCCAGGTGGTTATAGAGGAGTGGATTCCACCCCTGTTTCCTGCTGGTTTGAAGCTTCCTCCATCCCATTATGCTGTTACAACATCAATTTTCCTGAAGTGGAAGGGAGGGTGGTTATGTAGAAAAGTGAGCATTTTAAGGTCGAAGATCATTCATTTAGGTCATCAGTTGTGTGTGACAGGCAGCAAATTCTCAGCACCTCTCAAGTTTCAGAAATTCCTGGATAAACAGACTCTCTTTCCTACCACCCATGTGGAGCTGTCAGGCAGAAACCCAGCGGAGGGAAAACACCCAAACTCCTCCATGACTGAGAACCCTCCCTAGAGCTCCGAGTCCAAACTGTGCCGGTGGACTGGATCTCTCAACTCCCATTTCCCCAGAGAGAAGCCTCACACCAGGCTGTGGAGTAACATACCTGCTACTACTGAGACACCGTCAGATATTTATAGTCCAGCAGTAAAATTGGTGTTTTCATCAACAGATTTGTAGCTCAGCTGGAAAAATCCCTCGTAGACACTGAAGAAGCAGCACAAGCTTCTCCTGCCCAGCTGAACTGCTCTGTTGGCCCCTGTGAGGGAAAAGCACGTGGAGACTGGAGGAATCTGTCCAACTGATGGATCCTGTGTGAGCTGATGAGCTGTCAGGACAACAATCCTACCCCAGCCTAAACTCTGCCTTGGCTGATATCCATTATTCATGCACTCCTCCTGGATTTTGGAGGGCTGGTGGGCCTGTTTGCCAAAGGGCTGAATTCCCAGGTCTTTCAGGGATGCTTCCCATGGCAGGCTTTGCATAATTCCTCAGCTGGAAGGGTTTGCAGAAATCCAAAGGCATTGTAATAGGAAATGTGGAACATGCCTAAGGCTAAAACGGCTTTGAAATATTTAAATGGCAAGAGGGGTGTGATGGAGGTCTCTGACCGTGCCTGGGCCTCCCCCTGTCTGCAAACACAGACTGTCTGACCCTGTGCCCACGTGGGCATTCTCTCTAAGGCAAACAGGACTGAGCCATTTCAGCCCTGGCTGAGCAAATTACCCTGCTCAGAAAAGCACTTGAGCAAACGTGGAAAGAGCTGAAGTGCCTCACTGAATCTTCTGGGTTTGATTTGATGTCCCAGGGAAGACATATTCAAACTGACTGGGGGGTTGCCACCTCCAGGTTCAAGGGGAGACATTTAAGACATACAGCAGGAGAGTGACATACATCACACAAACTTCAAGAGCCCCTTCAGCAGAGCAATTGCTCTCTGAAAAGGGCTGAAGTCTCTCCAAACAGCAACACAATCCTCAGGGCTTGTCAGGGAGTGACAGCTCCAGCTGAAGGGGTTCCCTTGTAGCACCGAGGGTACAGGCAGCTCTCCACAAGCCCCACAGTTGCCCTCCCACCCAGGGTGAAAAGGGCAGCTCTGCTTTCGGAAACAAGCCCTCCTGCTCCTGCCCTGCCTGCTGCACGTGGGGCCGGGGGGAGGCAGTGACAGGGGGGTTCTAAGGAAACCAGAAGTGGGGGCCTCGTTTGCTCCGCAGTTCCTCCAGCAGCCCCAAATACGTGTGGTTTGGTGCTCTGACAGAAGAGGCTGGTGCTGGTGGGGGAGATGTGGGAGAAGGTTTTTGCTCTTCATCCACAGCCCACGTGCCCCGGGCGCAGGGAAGGGACAAAGGCTGTGACGGGCGTGATGTGGGAGAGGACTGGTGTGGGGAGGGTGGGATGTGGGCGGGTGGGTGCAGGGCAGCTCTGGGGGTTCTGGGCTGAGGGAACTCCACAGATGGGTGTTGCCAGGGCTGGTTTTGTGTGGTGGCAGCAGCAGAGAAGAGAGAGAACGGCCTCTGGGGTGGAGCTCACCTGTGGGCAGTCCGGTGTGTGCCAGAACAAGGTGTGAGTTGAAGCTGCTCGTGGGCAGAAGGTGCCACCATCCTCCTTTGTCTGCCCCCAGGGTCAGCACTGGTGACATTCCACCCCCCCCTGCTTATCTTTATAGAATCACACACTGGTTTGGGTTGGGAGGGATCTTAGAGATCTTGTTCCACCCTGGGACACCTTTCACTAGCCCAGGATGCTCCAAGCCCTGTCCAACCTGGCCTTGAACATTCCAGAGATGGGGCAGCCACCACCCCTCAGGCAACCTGTTGTTTTTCCTCCAGCTGATAAAATTCCTGGCACTACAGAGACTTTCAAATAGGAAATTTTTAATCCTTTTTTTTTTTTTTCCCTGTAACATTTTTATTCTTTCTTGTGTTCTCTGTGCCCCTGGAAGTGTCCAAGGCCGGGTTGGACGGGGCTTGGAGCAACCTGGACCAGTGGAAGGTGGCCCTGCCCATGGCAGGGGGTTGGGAAGGAGATGATCTTTCAAGTCCTTTTAACCCAAACTATTCTAGGATTCTACAATCCAGCAAATGCTCTGCAAGTCCCTTGCAGGAGGAAAATTGCCCAGAAACTGTGGAAAGCAATTCATCACAACAAACCAGTTCCCAGGTTGTTCCCTCCCAGTGAAGGCTCTTGGAATACAGAGCAGAGCAGCTCTGAGCTGGTCTCTTTATTTTCTACAGACTTGATGAGTTTACACTACAGTAAATATTTTCACACTTAAATTTGGAATTTCACAGCAGTTTTCATTTAAATTTGGAACAACCTGGCAAGGCTCGTGATTAGGAAAAGTCTTTTTTCTAATTTTTTTTTTTCCCTGTGATTGACAGTCCTTTTCTATTTAAAATGTCTTCAGAAAACCTTGTGAAACCTCTTTAGGTGGAACCAAGAGGTTCACGACCAACTGGTTTTTGTTCTGTTTTGTCTGAAGCAGAGGAATTGTGGGGGATAAAAGAGCTTTGGACTCCTGTTCTGGGTGGGGTTTGCATTGACAAAGGGCTGTTGGACCTGGGGGGCTTTGCTGTGCTTCAGAGTCTGTGGGACTGAGTTCGTTCTGTGAGCTGGAGATGCACCTACAAGGATATATTCTGCTCATAATGTACTTCTAAAAACTTCTACTTATAATTAAAATTAAGAGGAGTTTACTGCTGGATGTATGGTTTCATTAGAAGACAGAATGAGAAGGTGGCCAAACCTAAACAGATCAGTAGTCTGCTCAATCCCCACCCTCTGCTGCAGAATGCAGGTGGGAAAGAGCCTATTGTCGGGATTTTATGTGATTATAATGAGATTTTAATCAATTCAACCAGTTTTCCCTTTTGAAAACTTCTTGGGAACCTTTTGCTGGTGAAGTTTCGAGGGAAAAGAAGGAAGAAGAATCAGGCAGGATCCACATCTGCATTGGAGATGATGAGAAAGCCCACACATTATTCTTAGAACTGTCATTAAATGTAATGATTTTGGGCATGGACCCGCAATTCCCTCTGTTCAGAGCCAGGGAATGATGGAGTACTGGGTTGTTGGAGTGTTGTGGGAATCACTCCATGTGACTGGCTCTGTGTTGCTGACTGAGGGGCTGCAGCCCCAGCGACTGCTGAGTGGGAGGAAAAGTTTATTCTGCACCTACTCACTAGACCAGCAAAACTCTGCTTTGGTCTGAATGCAGCCTTGCCTAAATATCACAGGATCCACGAGCAAGCAGAGTGACCAGAGCTCTAAATGTCTGTGTCTGTGTTATAAATGTGCAGAAGAGTGAATATTTCCCCCTCCTGCTGACTTCAGGAGCACATTTGGGGACAGCTTTGGTTCGTCACCAGCTGGTCACTCGTGGTGGCCTCAGGGCTCAGTGTTGGACCCAGTCCTGTTTAACATCTTTATCGGTGATCTGCAGGAGGGGATGGAGTCCACCATCAGCAAATTTGCAGATGACACCAAGCTGGGGGGGAGTTGGTCTTCTGGAGGGCAGGAGGGCTCTGCAGAGGGACCTGGACAGGCTGGATCCAGTGGGATGAGGTTCAACCAGACCAAGTGCCAGGTCCTGCACTGTGGCCACAACAACCCCCGGCAGCCCCACGGGCTGGGGACAGAGTGGGGGGACAGGGCCAGGCAGGAGGGGACCTGGGGGCTCTGACTGACAGCAGCTGAACATGAGCCAGGGGTGCCCAGGTGGCCAAGAAGGCCAATGGATCCTGGCCTGGCTCAGGAACAGTGTGGCAGCAGGAGCAGGGAGGGGATTCTGCCCCTGGGCTGGGCACTGGGGAGGCCACACCTCGAGTGCTGGGCCCAGTTCTGGGCCCTCAGCTCAGGAAGGACATGGAGGGGCTGGAGCAGGGCCAGGGAAGGNTGGAATGGTTTGGGTTGGAAGTGACTTAAAAGATCACCTCACTCCAACCCCCTGAGATGGGCAGGGACACCTTCCACCAGACCAGGTTGCTCAGAGCTCCACCCAACCTGGACTTGAACCTTCCTTATCTTCCAGGCAGCCCCAGTCCCACAACTGTGGGGTTCAGAGAGGAGCTGCTCAAGTGTTTTCTGGGGTAATTCTTCCTCTTGGGCACCTCCACCCCAGTTCTGGCTTCCCTTATCGTGAACGTGCGTGACTTGTTCCCAACACCAAGTTTACATTCCTAATTCAAGCCCACAGCTGTTTAAAAATAAAGGATAGGGGAGGAGAAACTACTACTACAAAAAAAAAAAAAAAGAAAAAGCCCCAAACCATTAAAAAATAGGTAAAGTCCCTTGGCCAGCCTGTTATTTTTTTTGCCAGTGAAAGAGCTTTTCCAGTGCCAGGCAGGCACACTCATGAATAAAGCAGCTGAGTGAATCCACACGAGCTGGGGAGAGAATGAATTTTTTATCAAGGAGCCCTGTTAGCATATTTACTATTGATTTATTGGATGGAGGCATAAAAACATCAGCACTTTTGCTTTTTCCTTCTCCCCGGCTCTGTGAGGGGAGAAACAAAGGGAAGGATTTGCTTCTATTGAAACTTGGCTGAATTAACATTATTATTGCATGTCGTGATGGTAGTTAAAACTGCTCCTACACAGCCAGTGGTATTGTAGCAAAATTAAAATGCTGCCAGTTTTAAGGATTTTACCAAGAGTCTGCTGGTATTTTGGGTTGGGGTTTTTTTATGTGTTTGGATGTTTTCCTCTGAAAGCCCAGCCTTGGATTTGTGTGCTCCAGAGAGTTTTAGCTCCTCTCTTCTCCTCTCTGGGACTTTCTAACTCCTGCCATTGGAATTAAAAGGCAGAATTTGAGTCCTAAAGGGCTGGTAATCAGGTGTGTGTGGGCTGAGGCCTGTCCTGAAGGGAGGAGTGGAATAGCTCAAAGCCCTTCTGTGAGGAGAGAGGAGCTTCTCAGGAACAATGATTTGAGTGTGAATGTGCTGGCAGTTTGGAGTCCTTCTTCCCAGAGAGTTCAGCCTGAGCAGGTGTAAAGCCAGGACTTAGGCCAGGGTTTGATGTGCAGAGGCCACTGGGTTCTCTGAAGGCTCTTCTTACAACTGTTCCCCCCAGACAACAGGTACCCCATCCCAAAGGCCCCCAGGAAACACATCCTCTGCCAGGAGATCTTTGCTGGTGTCCAAAACCCACTTGGGAGCAGCAAAAATGCAGGGGAGGCACAGTTAGAACATGCTCCAGGAGCAGATCGGGAGATCTCCAGTGACCTGGAGTTGTTACCTGGATCTTGCAGGGACCTCAGGGCTCCCTGAGGGCTCGTCCATCCCATGACCAGACACAGCAACCTCCAGCTCAGGAGTTTTCCTCAAAGGATTCATAAGCAGATAAAACCACAAGAAACAGTGTTTTAACCTGGCTCTAAACCCCCCTCTGGCTGTGCTGGCACTGCTGGGGGGACCAGCAATGTTCTGGGTGCTGCAGCAAAGAGAGGAGAGAGCCCTCAAGGTGCTGAAAGCCAACACAGACAGGTTGTCCTTTGGCATCCAGCTGTGGCCTGGGCACCCCTGCTGAGCAGAGCCATCAGGCTCCAGGGTGGGTAACGAAGCAGAGTCCCATGGAAGAGGCCAGAAGGGTGTTTTTAGGGATTTAGGTTGGGCTTAGCACGGTGGGTGCATCTTGATACAAGTGCCAGGGCAGGGGGTGGAAGCAGATTGTTGGGTTGGGGCTCTTCCACTGGAATTCAGCCCCTTTACACGCAGTGGCACCGGCTCTGAACACCCTGATCCCTCTGATCCCAGACGGAAGGATGCTCCGGGTGGGCACCTGACCCTCAATCCAGCCCCAGCTCACTGTGCCCGATTTGGACTGACCACAACAGCACACAAGGCTGGGGCTCTGTCACCTCCCCCTCCCGGGGTGTTACAACCCCCGGGCATCCATGGGAATGTGCCTTTGCCAACGGGATTTGGCTCCCAGCGGTCGGTGGCCGTGGTGCCACCGCGGAGCTGAGCACCAGGGGCTCTCTGCAAACCAACTGTGATGTGTGACAATCAGTGACCAAAGCTACTGCCCTGACTCTGGGCTGAGACTGTGCTCGAACTGGAACTGGAAAGAAAAGAAAAGGCTTTGGGGTCTTTTGTGCAGATTCTGATATTTTGTGTGAACCAGCGCATCGAGCCAGGGCTTGAGAGATGGGAATTCTCTCGCTGGTCTGATGGAGAATGTGGGAGCAGCTCCCCTTTCACCTGGCTGTGACCCAATTCTGTCAGGCTGGGGACAATGATAGAAACCTCCTCATGGCACCTTGGTGGTGCTTCTGGCTCAGAAAGGCTACATAAGACTTAAAAGATGTAAACCTTTAACAAAAATGGGTTTTTTCTTCTGTTTTCAGTTGATTCCAAGAATCCTGGGCTGGTTTGGGTTGGTAGGAACCTTAAAATTCATCCAGTTCCACCCCCTGCCACGGGCAGGGACACCTTCCACTAGTCCAGATTGCTCCAACCTGGCCTTGGACACTCCCAGGGATGGGGCAGCCACAGCTTCTGTGGGCAACCTGTGCCAGGGCCTCCCCACCCTCACAGGGAAGGATTCTTTCCCAATATCCCATCTAAACCTGCTCTCTAAAGTTTATTTGAAGCCTGTGAGCCTCATTCTCCACCTGTGAAAGCACTTTGCACTTTCCAGAAGCGACACTTTGGGATGTTATGGCGATGGGGACCGTGTAGCACCCCGGAGAACCGACTGCTTTAAATGTCATTGGAGTGTGTGAATACTTTGTGACTACGGCAGGTCGTCACTGACTCCTCAGATTGAACATGGAATGGCTTTTCCCAGCAAATTTGGGTGTTCTGCCCTTAAACCTCCTTGTGCAAGGTCTGTCTGTCTCTGATGAAGAGCCCAACGGGGGTTACTTAGAGCCCAGAGAAGATGTGCTGGGTAAGGCAGGGCTCCCTGGGCTCCCTGTACAGGCTCTTGATACTTTTCATTTTATTCCTGGTAATTTCTGTGCTCACCTAAACACAAGAATAGAAATAAATCAACCATAAATAGTGTCTCTAATTAACAGAAGTGGCGAGGAGCAAGTTGTGAAAAATCAGAGGGAGGGTAAAGAGAGTTCATCTCTTGAAGGCAGCTGAGAGTTTCCCTCGATGCCAAACCACTTACCTAAAGGAATATTACCCTTTAATTGCCCCAAATAAGTCAGGCTCTGCCTTTGATTAGATTCAAGTGAGTAAACTCTAGGTGTACCATACATTTTGATTAAAAACATAGTAAGGAGATAATGGTCTGGGGTGTTTCAGCTTTGGCTGTATCTGTCAAATTATATCTCTGCTTTATTGATCCCCACCCTGCAAACGTTTATGTTTAGCCCCTTAATTGTTTGTCTTGCACATTAAAGGACAATGTAAAGTGGTGGCAGAATTTCTTATTGGAAGAGCTGAGGAAATATCTACTCCTGCTAAAAGTGGTTGAAAGAAAAAAGCAGGTGAAAGCAGCAGAATGGCTCCTTATTCTGAGGCACAGGGAGTTGTTTTGTGGTTCTGTTGGTAATAAAATGGAGTAACTCTAGGTCTCAAAGGGTTCCTGAGAGCCCAAAGCAGTATCTTTGCACAGCCTGGGAAGCCCAGCCCGGGATCTTCCTGCAGGACCAGCCCGGATCCTGTGGGATTTGTCACTCAGGTTGGTGCTGGCTCATGGTAGGATAGTCTGTGACTTCACTTTTTTGTAAATGCTGCCCTTAACTTCTCACTGGAAGCTCCAAAGTCAAAGGAAAAACACCCACAAAGGAATTTTGGCACTGGCAGAGGAGCTCTGGTCCCGCAGCAGCAAGAAGCTCCAGCCACACAAGAATCATGGAATGGTTTGGGTTGGAAGGGGCCTTAAAGTTCATCTCATTCCAAGCCCTGCCATGGGCAGGGACACCTTCCACTAGCCCAGGTTGCTCCAAGCCCCGTCCAGCCTGGCCTTGGACACTTCCCGGGATGGGGATGCTCATCTTGAGGCATCCAGGCACATGGGCTGTGCCCCCCTGGGAATGTGGGCAAGGGCCAGGGCTGCAGAGAGGAAGATGAGAGGTGCTACCAAAGCATTCCCAGTGTCTGCAGCACAGTGCAAGCAGCAGTTGGCTGCTTTCAAGTGGATTGTTTCAAAACACATCTTGAAATGAATTAATAATGAGACACAGCTGCCATCTTGTTAACACAAGGGAGCAGTGGCCCAGTAGCTCTGTGGGGGAAAGAGACAATAGTGAGGAGCAATCCTGGTGATGGAGAAGTCACAAAAGGCTTGGTGGTGGGACCTGTGCTTTGCTGGAGCACAGCCTGTCCTCTCAGGCTGTGTCAGGAGCTCAGGGCATTCGTGTCCCTGCAGGACTGAAGCCTTTCAGCTTCTCCATTTGTGATAAATGACAGTGTTCACCCAACTGATCTCTGCACCTCGAGGGGTGGCTGTGCTGGCACTGCTGGGGGGGCCAGCGATGTTCTGGGTGCTGCAGCAAAGGGAGGAGAGAGCCCTCAAGGTGCTGAAAGCCAACACAGACACGTTGTCCTTTGGCATCCAGCTGTGGCCTGGGCACCCCTGCTGAGCAGAGCCATCAGGCTCCAGGGTGGGTAACGAAGCAGAGTCCCATGGAAGAGGCCAGAAGGGTGTTTTTAGGGATTTAGGTTGGGCTTAGCACGGTGGGTGCATCTTGATACAAGTGCCAGGGCAGGGGGTGGAAGCAGCTGGGAGCTGAGCAGAGGTTGGGTAGAGGGAGCCACGGCAGCTGGGCTTGTGGGGAGGAGCGTTCCAGGGGCTCAAGAGCTTGTATGGGCTTCAAATGCTTGAGGTACAGATCTCTGGGTCTCCACTGTGACCCCCAAAGTGTCCCTTAGGTGCCTCAGTTTCCCTCTGTGCAGCACCTTCCTTTGTGAGTCTTGTGCTGTCAAGTTTAAAGGACACTGAGTTATCCAGCCCGATGCCTGAGGTGCTCCTGGAGCCAGGCTGGGTGTGGGCACTGCTCAGGGGGTGCTGCTGAAGGCCCTGCTGCTCTTTCTACCCGGAAGGCTCAGGAGCAGTGAAAGAGCCCTCAGTGCATTTCTGGATGTAACTCTGGCACATGAGGTCCCGTGTTTCATTTTCCCTGCCTCCCTCTTGGCTTAGACCCGTGGTCAGGCTTAAGTAACCCTGAGAGCCAGCCAGGCCTTACACCAGTGACATGGTTCTGTTCCGGAACAGAAGAATTGATTTGATCTCTTGGCTTGTCCTGCTTAATGAGCCAGCCTGGAGCTGGGCCACAGCCCAAACCCTGGTGGCTCTGTGGATGGAGGGCTCAGGGCAGGCAGAGCTGCCCGTGGGCTCTGAGGGCTTTCCCTGGGGAGAGGAGTTTGCTGTTCCTGGCAGGAAACAGGTTTGAGTCATTAAAACATCTCATCGTAGCATATACGGGGTGCTATACACTGTGACTGGGTTCGAGCACATTTGGGAGCACTGAGGAAGATGTTTCACATCCAGGAAGGCTCTGCTTTCTCAGGAGAGGTTTGTGTTGACTCTTTTGTTACTGTCCCCAAAGTCTGGCTTGTAGTGGGTCCTTGTAAGCGAGGCAGAGCAAACACAGCAAGTCCCTGTCCTGCCCTGAGCACAAGGTAACCCAGCAAAGGCTCAGAGAAGGCTGATTAACTAGCTGTATTTCAGCACATTTCATTTTTAGGGGCTTTGATGGTGGCGTGGAATTGTGGATCCGTCGCCAAGTTTGGGCTTCACATGAATAAATAACTGAGAACCGATCCTTTGGCAGCGACGAACCTGCTGCACTCCCTTTGCATGTTTATGTGGTTTCCCTTCTCCCATCTGTTCCTTCCTCCAGCTCCTCCTCGTGGGCTGGCTCTGCACCCCCCTGGTCTGGCTGACAGCAATTCCAGGCCTCATAGAACCATGGAATATCCTGAGCTGGAGGGGACCCACCAGGATCGTTGAGTCCTCCCTGAGTGGGATCCACTTGCTCCAAGCAGAGACATTTGGTTGACAGGATGGGAACTGAAGAAGAGCCTCCAAATATAAAACCTGGCTTTGCTCTGGTAATCCCAGGACAGCAGTCCCAGGCACTTCCCCTTTTTCTCTGTTGGGAAATACCTGGAATTTCCTTCATCCCTCTCACCATCATTGGCTCTTTCTTCCCTCATGTGCTGGGGAGGAAGGATGAGGACGAGTGTCCCTGTGTCCTCCAAACCCGTCTGTGGAGATGCAGTGCAGGAGGACAGGGAAAGGAAAGCGCTGAAAGCAAAGAGAGAGGAATGGCAAAACAAAACAGGGAATGAAGAACTGGCACTGCTGGGCTGGGATAGAGTTGGACTCGATGATCCTTGTGGGTCCCTTCCAACTCAGACTATTCTGTGACTCACCTCAAAGGACAGAGGATGACAGGGATTGCAAAAGCCATTCAAAACCACAATGGGAGATTGAGCTGCTCAGAGCTTTCCCTGTGTTCCTGCTCCCATTTTCCCTGTGTTCCCCCTCCCATTTTCCCTGTGTTCCTACTCCTGTTTTCCCTGTATTCCTAATCCCATGTCCTGTGTTCTTACTCCAATTTTCCCTGTGTTCCTACTCCTGTTTTCCCCGTGTTCCTACTGCCATTTTCCATGTTCCTACTCCCATTTTCCATGTTCCTACTCCCATTTTCCCCATGTTCCTACTCCCATTTTCCCCGTGTCCCTTACTCTCATTTTCCCTGCGGTCCTACTCCCATTTTCCCCATGTTCCTACTCCCATTTTCCCCGTGTCCCTTACTCTCATTTTCCCTGCGTTCCTACTCCCATGTCCCGTGTTCCTACTCCCATTTTCCGTGTTCCTACTCCCATTTTCCCTGAGTTCCTACTCTCATTTTCCAATTTCTCATTTTCTTTGGGTCTTTTCTCTTTATTTCCTTTTTTTCCCATTTTCCCTTTTTTTCCTTTCCCCCCTTTTTTCCCTTTTTTCCTCCTCTCCTCTCCTCTCCTCTCCTCTCCTCTCCTCTNGCAACCTGTGGCTGGGGGCATTGATGTCTCTAGGAATTACTAAATTTGGCATAGCAATGTATTTTTAAATAGCTCCAGATCCTCCCAGTGCCACTTAAGGAAAGGGAGTTATTTCCATTCTTTCTCCACCCCTTAAATTGGACCAGGGAAAACATGTGTTAGATATTTGCCTTTGCCTTTTCTTTTCCTTTCCCCTTCCTCTTCCCCTTCCCTTTCCCCTTCCCCTTCCCCTTCCTCTTCCCCTTCCCTTTTCTTTTCCCTTTTCCTTTCGGGTTTTTACTTCCCTCTTCCCTTCTCCTTTTCCTCTCTTTGGGCCTTTTCGCTTGTTCTTTATTCCCTTCCCTCACACCAGCTTCTCCAACCGCCGCCTTCTTCACTCACAAGAGAGGAATTTGCGTTTTCCCGAGTGCTCAATAAAGGCCCACGTGGCGTTTTACTTCTCAGCAGTTCCCTGAAGAGCTCCCCGGTGGTTGATGAATGTGGAAACCTTGTCACACCCTAAAACACCCTCCCCTCGCCTCCCTCCTCACCGGTGCTCGCTCAGGGAGTAAGGACGGCTGCTGGGTGACAGGGAAGTGCTGAGTGAGCAGCTGTGCAGTTGCAATCCCTGGGAAGACACCTTGGTTTTCCTGCAGACTCCTTGTCTGGGTGTGCAGGTTCCGGGCACGGTGCCACCCTGGCCTTTAATTGCAGCCCAGATGAAGGGAGGGCCGCGGTTCCCTCCTGCTGCTGCCTCGGCTCACGTGGAAATGCGATGCTGGTGCTCAGCACACGGCAAGGGTTGAGGTGGGGAGGGAAGGGGCTGCTGGAAAAGCCTGCCCAGGGTTGGGTCACCTAAAAATGCCTCTTGGCCCTGCAGCGGGGTCAGCCTGGAGCTGTGGAACTCACAGAAACGCGGGATCATTTAGGTTGGAAAAGGCCTTTAAGGTCATCAAATCCAACCATTCCCCAGCACTGCCCAGGCCACCACGAACCCGTGTCCCCAAGTGCCACAGCCACATGTGGCATTTTTTAAATCCCTGCAGGGATGGGGTCACCACCACTGCCCTGGGTAGCTGTGCCAGGGCTGGACAAGCATCTCCATGAAGAAATTCCTCCTGATGTCCAACCTGAACCTCCCCTGGCACAGCTTGAGGCTGTTTGCTCTTGTTTTATTGCCTGTTACTGGGGAGCGAAGCCCGACCCCATCCTGGATCCCCCCTCCTGTCAGGGGGTTGCAGAGAGTCAGAAGGTCCCCCCTGAGCCTCCTCCTCTCCAGGCTGAGCCCCCCCAGCTCCCTCAGCTGCCCCTCACAGCACTTGTGCTCCACACCCTTCCCCAGCTCCATTCCCTTCCCTGGGGGGAGCCCCTCAGTGTCTTCCTTGTTCTGAGGGGCCCAAAATTGAACCCAGCTCTGGAGGTGCCCCAGCAGTGCCCTCAGCAGAGGGACATTCACTGCCCTGGTCCTGTGCCCACACTATTGCTGGCACAGCCACTGGCCTCTTGCCCACCTGGGCTCACCTTCAGTGGCTGTCACCAGCACCCCCAGGCCCTTTTCCAACGTTCCAACCGCTCTGCCCCAGCCTGGAGCGTTCCATGTTGTTGTTGTGACCCAGGGGCAGGACCCAGCACTTGGCCCTGCTCATCCTCATCCCGCTGGCCTCACTCAGCCCATGGATCCAGCCTGTCCAGATCCCTCTGCAGAGCCTTCCTGCCCTCCAGCACATCCACATCCCACCCAGCCCGGGGTCATCTGCAAACTGACGGGGGGGGCACTCGATCCCCTCGTCCGGATCGTGTCCAGAGACATCAGATGAATCTTCTCTCTGGAGCTGATGACAAATCGTGTTCTGGGTGGTGGTTCTTCAGTTCCTTTGCTGGCATTTCAACTGGTGAACACAACAGAACTAACACCAGTGGTGGATGAGCCATGGAAATCCAAGGGGACTCTTTCCTGTCCTCTGCCCTGCAGCTTCTGTGTGGTATTTTGTTTCTGAGGTGAATTAATATTTGGGTTTATCTCTCCTTTTTTTTTTTTTTTTGGTTTCCAGACAAATGATGCTGCAGGAAATACCTGGAATTGGCTTTACTTCATCCCTCTCATCATCATTGGCTCTTTCTTCATGCTCAACTTGGTGCTGGGCGTCTTATCAGGGTAAGAAAGACAAAAATGACTTGTTTGTCCCCACCTGGATGTGAAGAGGGAAGATGTGTTGGGTTTAGTGGGAAGATGTAACTGGGAGAGCTGGGTGATACATCCCACTGTGCATTGTCCCTCTTCCCACTTTTCTTCTCCTGCTTGCAGTGGGATATTCCTGTAAGGTTGTAGAGCCTTGGGATGGGGATAAGCTGGTGAATAATCACTAACTGAGGTGATTCTGAACCCAGACCCAGTAGTGAAGTGGACTCCCTGTAATTCCACTGACCTGGGCCTGTGCAGCCAACACTCCTGTGTCACCTTGAAACCCCACCAGGAACCCGCTGGTGCCAGAATAATGCTGGAACTGCACATGGAAGTGTGGATAACGCACTCGGTATAACTGTGCAGCACAAGAGGAAGGGAAGCTCAAACCAAAGGCAGTTAAAAGATCTCAGGATTTTTGTTTGATTGTTTGCAGGGGGTTTTTTTTGTGTTGATGTTTTGTGCTTTCTGTTTTGTTTGTTAAATCTCTCCCTGTTTAAACCAACGTCTGGATTTTGGGGACCCACTGGTCTCCTGATGTTCAAACCCCAGGGGTCAGCCAAGGTTTTGCTGTTGTTGCATCTGAGTTTTGGGTTTGGACCATTGCAGGAATCGAGCTGCCAAGTCTGAAGCTGAGCTGGAACGTCCCCAGAGTGTGGGGAAATTTGATCTGGAATTAACAACCCGCCTCATCTCAGTGGTTTGCAGGCTCTTGGGCTCTGGCATCTCATTTAGCACAGCGTTTCTTCTTAGATCAAGCAGGTCATTGAGACTCTGTAGGTGTATAAAGATCCAGATTTTCTTTCTGGCTCTTGGCAGCAGGGGGGAAAAAAAAAAAAAAGAGTTGTTGCTGCTGTGTGGTAAAAGCCTTTCAGTGCTGCACCTTTGCTCGTCCTTTTTAAAGCTACCACAGAAGGAAAAGTGTTTTCCGAAGAACATATTAATGCAAGATGGTGTTATTTTGTAATTATTTTGGTCCTCAAAGCATGCTGTGGCAGGAGCAGGGAGGCAGCACTGCAGCTGTGTTGGAGGGCTGTGGGTGTGTCCTGCTCTTCGCTATTGCTACATCCAGGAATAATTGTCATGATCAATAACTGATCGAAGCCATCCACAGAACATCCTTTTTGTTTCGAGAAGGAGGGTTTCTTGTCTGATTTGTGATTTAAAGGCAGCACCCACACCAGTTCTTTGGGTATCTCCTCATCCTTCCGTCACGCTGAGGTCAGCCCACGGTGACTGGAATGACCCATGGGATTTAAAACCAAACCAGGACCCTGCAGGCTCCTGTTCCTTCATGCTGGATTCCAATGTGTTCGGGGAGCAAAAGAGAGAGACCCTTGTCTGACTCTCCTGAAAGACTCTTGTTGCTCAGGGCTAAATATGAATATTAGATAAATATGAATCTGCTCTTAAAAGTGCAGCTCTGTGCACCAGGTCTGCCTTTGTTAGTGGTGAGGAGCAGAATTTCTTCTTCACAGAGGGAAGCTTTTAATTTCTGTTTGGCAGAGTGGATTGATGGCCTTGCCTGGAATCATTCCTGGGGAGAGGCTGAAGGGAATGAACATCCCAGCTCAGGGGTGAGCACAGGGTTGAGCAGGCTCCTGGTTGGCCCTGAGCTACTGGGCAGGGAAGGAAAGTGGGGATGAAAAACTCTTCCCTGTGAGGGTGGGGAGGCCCTGGCACAGGTTTCCCAGAGAAGCTGTGGCTGCCCCATCCCTGGAAGTGCCCAAGGCCAGGTTGGACGGGGCTTGGAGCCACCTGGGCTGGTGGAAGGTGTCCCTGCCCACGGCAGGGGGGGGAATGAGAGGATTTTTAAGTTCCCTTCCAACCCAAACCGTTCTGGGATTCCACATCTGAATGAAATGCTGATGAGAAAGCACCAGGAAGATGGAAGTACCCTCTGAAGGCAGAGACTGTTATCACTGTGTCACAGAATCCCAGAATGTGCCGAGTTGGAAGGGACCCCCAAGGATCATCCAGTGCAACTCCTGGCCCTGCACAGGCCCATCCCCAAGAGTCCCACCACGTTCCCGAGGAGATCAGTCAGTTTGATACTGTAGAGACAGTTCTGGTGCAGGACAAATAATACCCTTTCCTTTTTTATCTTTCAGTGATCCTCATGTTCAATCTATTTTTTTCTTGTATATTTTCCCACTCTGACCAATCATCCCCTGTTAATGTGTGTCCTGTGGCTCCATATTCTGTAGCCAAAATCCCCGGACAGCACCACGGGAAAAAAAAAAAACCACCAAAAGCTAAATTTCTGCTGGAGGTTATTCTTTAGTGGGGTTTCCTCATGGGGAAAGGATCATTGGCACGTTGACTTCCACAGGGTCCAGTTTCACTCGAGGGCACGGAACCATCCCCATCCCACTGCCAGTGTCAGCAGCAGAGACTCTTGGCAATATCCCACATTCCTGTTTCAACAAAACCAAGTTGATTTGGGGTTAGGGATTCTACAAATAGCCCATGGACAGGGTTAACTCAACTGCTTCTTATTTTCATGATCTGTGCACCTCAGCCTTGAATGTCACTGTGCTGGGTCCTGGGGGAATACTCTGCTCTCCTTCTCCACACATTCCAGAGGGGGAACAGCAGGGAGAACCAGGGGATGTAACACCCCCAGGGAACGACTGCAAAGCTGAGGTCAGCTCACCAGTTTCCTAAGCTTGTGTGTGACCTTCATTACTGTCCCCTTTCACTAAAACCCCACTGGAATCATAAAACATCCTGAGTTGGAAGGGACCCACGAGGACCATCGAGTCCAGCTCCTATCTTTCATTGTTGTTATTTTTGAGGAGTTTTTCCTTGTATACTTGTTCCTCAGTGGGCAAAGAGGAAGCTACACATTTCTGAAGCAGATGTGCAGTTGCTACCACAGATTATGGCAATATAAGTAATCACAGAATCACAGAACTGTTTGGGTTGGAAGGGACCTTAAAGCTCATCTCATTCCACCCCCTGCCATGGGCAGGGACACCTTCCACCATCCCGGGTTGCTCCAAACCCCGTCCAACCTGACCTAAATCTGAAATGACAAGAAGTTATCGAGCTTCCTACTAATACTGGATTTAGAGAGCTTTGTCATAAATCTTACAGGAATGTTCTGCCTTTCTGTGGTTATTTGTGAGCTCACGTCAACACCCAACAGATACCTGAAATAACTGGGCTTAGCTCCTGGTTTTCTTTGTTGGAGCAGTGGAGGGAGATGGACCCAGTTAAGATCCCCAGCCTCATCTGCTCACGAAATGGCAAAGAAGAGATGACACCATGGATTTGAAACAAAGAGCAAACAACCTCTCCCCTCTGCTGATTCTTCTGGAATTGTAGGGCAGGACGAGAGGAAACGGCCTCAAGTTGTACCTGGGAGGTTTAGATCAGATATCAGGAAAAATGTTTCCATGGAAAGGGTTGGACAATATTGGAACAGGCTGCCCATGGAAGTGGTGCAGTCAGCACCCCTGGGAGGGGGGAAAAAAATACGTGGATGTGACACTTGAGGACGTGGCTTAGTGGTGCCCGTGGGGGTGGTGCTGGTTGACAGTTGAACTCAGTGATCTTAAAGCTCTGTCCCAACCTTAGTGATTCCACGATTCTGTGGTGCTGTAATAAAAGCAAAGGCAGGGAAGTGACAAGGAGATGGGGAAGTGTTGGTAAAAACATATTATGAAACTAACCCCCAATCTCAGGCCACAGCTGATGTGACAGAGCCCTCAGCACCTGGCTGAAGCTGTAATTAAAAGGATGTTGAGCTTCTGGTGCTGCACAGCGTGTCCTCCTCCTGTGAGCTGATCAAAGCCCTGCCAGGGCTCTTGTTCTTGGTTAATAATTAACACCCTCCCAGAACGGCTCTGCTTTCTGCTCCTCTCCCTCCCTGTGCAAGGGAATATCCAGTCCGAACATCCAGACTTTCCCAAAGATCCAAGGAAATGTGGGGTTATTGCAAACACCTCGTTTCTGGTGGTGCAGGGGGGGGTGTTGGGCTGTGTGTGTCCTTTCAGAACTGGGGAAACTGGGAGCAGACCCCCTTTGCCAGGTCGCACGTCACAAGCAAATACAGGCTGTGCTGTTTTCCTGCAGGAATTGAGGGTTTTCCCGGAGTGCTGCAGCAGTCAGAGGGGCACAAGTGAGGTGCAACTGAGCTCCCAAAATCCAGCAAGGCTGTTTAGGGGAGATATGGGGCCTCCCAGAGGACACAGCATCCCATGTGCTGTGGAGCAGTGGGTCGGTGTCCCTGGTGATGGATTTTCCTCTCAGTTCCTCCTTCATATTCCTCCTGCTTTTTGTTTTCCTTCTCTGGTGCTTCATTCCTCCTTGAGCTGATAAAACCCAACAGAAACCAGTAGAGCAGAAAAATACAGATTATTTTCTTCTGGGGGAGCTTTCACTGAGTGCCAGAGCTGATGTGAGAGCTCAGGACTGTGCAGGGCCAGAAGAGCAGAGGCAGGAGCAGAGATTTTTCTCCCTTGTGACTACGAACACTCAGAAGGCTCGTTTGCTTCTCCATGTGAACCACAGAGGTCTGTCCACTTGGTGAGGACGAGCTGCTGCCCATCCATGTGCTGGGAAGCACACTGGGGTGACTGCCTGAGTCTGACACCTCCCCAGTCCCAGACACACACACACACAACAAGAGAAATGATAAAAAATAAATAATTACAAGTTAGGTGAAATGAGGAGATTAGACACTTGGTTGGAGCTCTGCCTAACCATCCACCCACACACCCACCCACCCTAAAGGATGAACCAGGTCTTGGTCACACTAAAATGCTGCCCTTAACCGTGACAATCCATGTTCCAGAAAGCAGGGGCCCTTGGTTCCCAGAAGCTGAGGTTACATTTTCTCAGATGTCCAGTTCAGCAGCAGTGAAAATGTTTAGGGATTTGCATCCATAATACATTTTTACTTGAAACATCTTTTCGTGTCGACTGCGCCGGGTGTTTATTCTTATTAGATTATTTGTGACCCGGGTAGCAGTAAAGGCATCCAGCACAGGGAATGCAGCCTTTCCGTGGGAAAAGTTTGGCTGCCTCTGGTGGCACCATGGGAATGCTCTGAGTGCAAGTCATGTCAGGAGCCACTGACCCCAGATGCCTTCCTGTATTCCTGAAACACGGGGTCGTTTGCTTTTGGGATGTCGGGGAACGTGGCTTCAATTCTGACCAGAACGTGCCCTGTGATGACCCTGATGAATTTTTTATGGAACAGTTTGCAGTGAGGAGGGAAAGACACCCCTGCTGTTTGAGAAGTGCTGCCCGACACTCGTTGTTTCCTGACTTTGTCCTGGTTTCTTGCTTGGGCAGCTCCTGCCACCCAGGGGTGGGCACCTACCCCACACACACCTTGGCTTCCCGGTGTTCCCTCCCTCAGCAGCAGCTTCCAGTGCTGTTTTTCTCACCCTGCTGCTGTTCCCCTCCCAGCCCTCAGCCTCCTCTCAGCCCAACCAGCACCTTTTTCCCATAGACTGCTGGGATTGTGGGGTTTTCTGCTGCTTGGGTGCCGAGTGGGGTATTAATTTTGCCTGGTGACGAGCTGGAGGATCCTGTACCTCACGTTTGTTTGGTCTGATGCTTTGGATTCCACCATGCAAAGAGGATAAACGTTATCATGGGAGGCTGTGAGGAAGATGATTGAAGTTATTTCAAGGCTAAGTGCTTCCTGGCACTGCTTCCCACAGTGGTGGGGAGCACCCAGCCTGGAGAGACAGGGAGTGCTGGCCAGCGAGGGCACAGCCTGGGAATGATGCATTTGGATACCGAGAGTCTGTGCCTCTGCAGTGTGAAAAATGCTGCTTGTCATGCCCTCAAATATTTATGGTGAAGCCTGAGGTATTTCCAGCCCAGCCAGTGAAGAGTAATGATTGTTCCTGAGGTTCACTCAGCTGCAAGAACCCAGTGTGGAGCGGCACCACATGGCCTGGGGGAGGTTTCCCTGCTCAGGACCCATGACATGGGCCAGGCTGCTCTGTCCTGGGATGTGCAACCCCTGCCTCGTGTTTTATGAGCCCACCTGGGGTAAGAACTGCAGGGAGGGAGGTTGAATGGATGCAGCACCTTTGTGACAGCAGGAGCCTGGCAGGGGACAGAGCCACGGGCTGAGCTGGCACCCTGCAGGGGAACAAGGGGCAGGGAAAATAGGCTTTCATTCTTTAATTCTTTAATTTAACCCCTGCTGCACCCTGCTTGGAGCAGTCTGCAGCGTGGGTGCTCTGTGGGCACAGTCCCATTAAACACTCTCCTGGTCTCTGGGTCTCACTGTTGGCCCTTGTGTCCCTGAGGTTTTTGTGGTGTCACAGCAGCTCCCTGGGAGGGAGCACAGCCCCATCCTGCCCTCACTGTCTCAGTGACTCGCTCAGTTCCATGACACGTGTTCCCACCCTGAGGATTTTTGCCAGGCTGAGATCATAAAACTTCAGCCTGCAGGATGTGCAGAGGCCGGGGAGGAACGAGCCTGATTAATTTGTCATAATGGCAAAGTGTTCTTCTGTCCTCCTTCCCCTCATTACAGGGACAATCATTCATTTCCCTGCAAATTTGTTCCCAGTTCACTTTACCTGCTGTGATCTGACTTTGCCTGATGTTAATTATTTGCAGCAGAAGGGCTGCATCACGGAAAGGGATGAGATCCTGCTTGTTTTCTCCTTGCTTTTAGTCTTTTCCAAGGCCGTGCTTAAAAAGGGGGGGAAGAATAGAAGGAAAAAAAAAAATCTCCATTTTTTTTTCCTTTTTTTCTTGCTCTTCACCCTTCCTAACAAAGCCATCATTGCAAACATGAAATGTGGGAGAAGGATGTGTTTTTCTTGCAGGAGCAGTGACTTTCCACGTGAGCTTCGTCTCACCAAGTGAAATGTTCCTATTAAATGAGGGTCCTTTGCTCCTTTTGTGGGTTTGGTTGGTACAGGAGAGCTGGACTTTTTTTTTTGCCCTTCTGCTAAACCACAATGGAAATTAAAGGTTGTAATATAGGAATGGTACACAGGAGACCTAAATTTGAATGTCCTGGGGCTTCTGCTTTGACTCAGGGGTGGAAACTTTCTGAAGAGAGGCAGAGGTTCAGTCAGCATTTGGAACAGGATGATGCTGGGAGAAAAATGGTGCTTTTGAGCTCCTTTTTCTCACTTTGCTGCTGTGGCACTGGCAGCTTTTCAAATCAGATTAGGGGCAATCAAAGCAAAATGAGCACAAGCCAGAACTTAAAGACAAAAGAAGGAAGGAAGATGAATTGCAGGCTTCACCTCCGTGCTGTTCCTCTTCTCTTTCTAGAAATACAAGACATATCCCATATCTGGCTTGCATTTGAAGCATCTTCTTGCTGTGCTCAGTGATAAAAGTGGCTGTGAAGCCTGGCTTGGTGCTGAGATCAATCTCGGGGTGATGCTTTCATCCTCTCTCAGCTGGCTGAGGAGAGCTGTGTGTTCCACCTCTTTAGAGCAGCGAGGAGGAAGCAGAAGCAGCTCTGTCTGTGCAGGATTGATTGAGCCAGTCCTTACTCCTAAGCAGGATGTGAGGGTGGGTTCAGCAGCTCAGCCAGCTGGCTCGGGGTGTTTGGGCTCAGTCTGGACATGATCATGCCCAGTGGGATCTTGGCTGGCTGTAATTCCAGGTGGGACAGAGACATATAGCATGTTTCTTTGGGATTTTGTGCCGCTGATGAGGCAGCCTGAGGTGGCTGATGAGCCCCAGAGCTCTGTCATCTGAGCACTAAGAAATCTCAGTCCTTCTCTGGGCTTTCCTTGTTTAATAACAGGGTTCAAAACTCTGACTTCTCATCAAGCTGCCTTTATGGGCGGGAAGACAACATCTTACAGGTACCAAATGTCACCAGCATAAAGAAATCCTGAAGAAATGATGGTTTTCCAGGTGAATCAGCTGTTTGGTTTCATCTCATTCCAGCAGTTTTGCGTGCTCTCCCTGTGCCTGTGGGATGTGCTTCCTTCCACCTCCCTTGGAATTTTCTCTTGCCCGAATGAGGTGCATTTTCCTGCTTTTTTCTTTGTGTCCCACGTGGGTTAAACCCTGTCACAAATCAATATTCTTTGTCTGTGTGTCAGTGGCGCCCTGGCCCTGATTTTGAGAGGTGTTTAAAACCAGTGATTTACAAAAATACCCTCTTTTCGTTTCTATTCGTGTTTTCAGATGACTGAGTCAGGGGTGTCAAATGATTTTGAGTTCTGCCTGCAGATTTCTTTGCATTTGAGGATTTGGTGAGAACAGCCACGCCTCAGCTCGTCCTGAGCTCTTCCTGCTCCTCACTGTGGTGAAGGTACCTGATGCTGTGGGGAAGAAATCAATGTCCTGGCTGATCTCCTCTCATTTATTTTCCAGCCCTTCTGGGTGCCAGGTGCCAGTTCTGGACACAGCTGAGCCACGTCCTCGTGGATTGGTATCATCCCAGCTTTGGGCCATGATGCCTCGTGTCTGGGCAGCTGGAAAATGCACTGTTTGTCTATTTGCTCCTAGGTGTGTTCATATTTTTCTTTCCTAAGCCAAATTTCTAAGCTCTAAGAGTACATTTCTAACTCCCCAGCATCCTCCCAGGTTTGTGCACTGCAGGGAATGATGGTCTCTCCCCTCTCCCCACCCTTTCCCCCTGTCCCTCACTGCTGTGTGAGGGCTGTGTGTTACTCTGAATATTCCAGCCCCAGCTGAGGCTGTTTCTCCTCCTCTCCTTCAGGAGTTTTAGTGAAAAACTCCAACAGTTGGTGTCTCTGAGGTGCCTGGCCTGCAGGACATCATCCCTGCATGTTTTTTTTTCTCCTGCTGCTGCCTCTCTGCCAGCCCTCCCAGGCTCTCAGAGCTGTGTTGGGGGCTGAGTTGTGCCCTTTCATCTCTAAAAAAGTTCAGAGAGCCACTGGTGATGATGGAGTGCAGCTTGTTGAAGCAAAATGCTTCAGGAACTGAGGGAAGTTGGTGTCCCCTGTCCCTGCTCAGCCCCCAAGCTTTGCCACCTCAGCACCCCCAGGAGGGGAGCAGATGCTCAGCAGGCCCTCAGGCTCTTCCTTCATCTCCATCCAGGACACTGCTTTTCTCTCCTCCCACTCCCATCACCCTCTCCATGGGCTCTCTCCCTCTCTTTCTGCTGGACTCCCTCACTGCCTCTGTCTTTCAAAGAACAGCTTTGCAGGAGGTAAAACAAATGTTTAGCACGGCCAAGGCTTTGTGTCCTCAGTGGCAGAAACTGTCACAGTCAGAAAGGTGTTGTGTCCTGCAGAGGCTTCCCCTTATAAAGGGTTTAATGCTCTCCAGGAACACAAAACGCAGAGATCCGAACCTGCAGAGCAAATCCTTCTCCCGGAGGAAGAATCTGCTTTTGTACAAGCACGTGGATGCTGATGTGTCGGTGAGGGAAAATGTCAGGGATATTCCCAGGTGGAACGAGCCCCAGGGGGCTGTGCAGGACTGTGGGAGGCAGAAAACTCAACCACACGGGTGTTGCAGGACAGGCAGAGCGGCAGGAGCACGGGGAGGGTTTGCTGAGCAGGAATCCTCCCACCACATTGGTGTAACTGGATTCACCCAAACACTTAGAATTTGGCCGGATGAGGTCAAGGTGGCAAACCCCAGCAGGAAAAAACGAACTAAAGGCTCTTTCTCTATTTCTTCCTCACAGCTGATTAACCAAAATAAATGGTAGGAAACGAGCTTCCACCCTTAAAATGCAATGAAATGTCTCTGCTTGCCGGTGGATGCTCTCAGGATACCGGGAAGTCTGGGAGTGTGTGCGCGATCCCCGTGCTGAGCAGTTCCCCCGAGGGGCTCTGGAGGATCTTCTAAGCGATCCTAAGCCCCTGAGCAGGTGGTTGGATCTGCCAAGAGCACAAGAGATGTGGTTTTAGTGGCGGGTGCAGATAGCACTGCATTCATGCCCCCTCACTTATCACCCGGCGTGTTCATGTCTGGGGTGCTACAAGAGCCTCTCCTTATCTCCGCAGTCCCTCTGCAGCCTGGCAGGGAAATTCCTACCTCGGTGTCGCTCCCGCTGAAAGCTTAGCGGAAAATAGGGGATAATGGGCACTAAGTGTGCTGTGAGGTTCTTTCTTTGCTGTAAAAGGGGTGGACTGAAGCAGAGAGGAAGTTTTAAGGTTTCCCCTCTCCCCATCCAGGCAGCCCCGGCAGCACAACCCAGGATTTTGTGCCACCGCTCCTCTTGCAGCACGTGTGTGATGCTCCTCTGCCTCCCGCGTGGCAGCCAGAGGAGCTGCTGTTTTCCATCTTCTGTTTTCCATCCTCTGCCTCCAGCCCGTCCCTCCCTGTTCCTGAGGCTGTGGGGGCTGCTCATCAGGCTGCTGACAGCTCTCAGATCCATCCTTGGGCACCGCTCCACGTTCCGCGGCGGAGCTCACACCCCGAGCCTCCTGTCCGGGCCAAGTTTGTGTCTCCACCTGGAGAGTTGGGTTTGGCCCCCCCCGAGTAACTCAGTGGAACATCTGCAGTCCTGGCTGGTCCCTGTGCCAGCAGCTCACCCACTTGGAGGCTCTGGCTCCTCTCCCGGCTCCTCTCCACTCCCCAGGGCTGCATTTCTCCATCAGGACCGTGTCCCGGGATGTCACGTGTCACCCAGGCTCGGCTTTGTGCGTTCCTTTGATGTGCTTGGACTGGAGACGAAGCCAACCCTAAAACCGATTGCTTTATTTGTATTTGGAAGACTTAAAATTCGAAAAGTTCTCGACAGCTGCTTTCCAGGAGTTGCTGGCGAAGACCTGGCGAAAACCGATTTCCCCCTCTGCCCCCCCAATTTACTTTTAAGGCTTAAAATCCTGAAACATCTCGACAGCTGCTTTCCAGGAGTTGCTGGCGAAGACCTGGCGAAAACCGATTTCCCCCTCTGCCCCCCCAATTTACTTTTAAGGCTTAAAATCCTGAAACATCTCGACAGCTGCTTTCCAGGAGTCGCTGGCAGAGTCCCTCCAAGATCTGTGCTGCTTTCTGTTCACTCTGAACGCTTCAGATTCAGCAGCTGAAGGCTCTTCTCCCCTTTTAAGACCTGCGATTTCATGAGCTCGCAAGAACGTGTGATTATTCGGAACGAGGAGCTAATTACCTGTGTTGTTATTCCGAGTTGCTAATCAGCAGCACGATTAGCGGGAGCGGTGACAGCGATGCTGTATCATCTCTCCCGGCCTCTTCCCCGGGAGCGGGCAGCAGTTTGTCTGCTTTCGAAGCGGAAAACCCGAACGGCAGAGGTTTAATGATGTGATTAGCCTTGCAGGAAGCTGCTGACGCTGGCCCTGGGCCTGTGCCACCAAAGCCAAGCCCAGGAGATGCTCCATCCCAGCTCTCTGCTGTCATGTAGGGAGCTTAATCAGAGACTCAGGGGATGAAGATTGGCTTTTTGTTTGTTTGTTTGTTTGTTTTTTGTTGGGTTTTTTTCCTCCCTCTTTGGTTGCTGTGACAGTATTTTTAATTGAAGACCAGCATGGATAAAGGACTTGTAAGAATTTCATTAGTTCATAATGTTCGCTGACCCCGGTGGTTACTCATGAGCTGACTGTGCCTTTTCTGCGGCTTGGGGGGCTCTTGAATTGCCCTGAAGTGGCTCTTTCAGCGCATATTTACACTGAGATTTATTTTGCTCCTCCACCCACCACGGTGACAAGCAACGACCATCCATTTTCCTGGTGACTCTAAGCACCGACCACTCTCGAGAAGACAAATGTGGCACACTGAGCTCGGCTGGCTGGCGTGTGGTTTCCAGGATGGATGTCCTTCCTTTGGATCCTGGCTGTTCCTGCTGTTACACTCACGGAAGAGCTGAAAGGCAGCCCAGGCACCACCCAGCACCTCGTGTTGCTGTGCACACTCTCAGCTCTCCACACCCAACTGGACACGCTGGAAGATGAACATTTTTGTGGCTTTTGGGGCTTTTTGGGTGATGAGAGCCAGGGATGAGAGTGGGTGAACCATAAAATCATGGAATGGTTTGGGTTGGAAGGGACCTTAAAGCTCATCGTGTTCCAATCCCTGCCATGAGCAGGGACACCTTCCACTAGTCCAGGTCACTCCAACCTGGCCTCGGACACTCCCAGGGATGGGGCAGCCAGAGTTTCTCTGCCCAGCCTGTGCCAGGGCCTCCCCACCCTCACAATAAACACATTCCAGAACTGGCCAAAGGGTGGGAGACCAGTTATGAAGAAATTCCTGCATATTTCCTCTCAGCTTTCCTTCCTGGTGATTTGGGAGATTTTTACAAGTCAGTGACATAAATTGGAATTACGCTGAATAGAAGAGGGAACTTATTTACTGCTCCCAAACATTCCCATGGGGCTTTCTGTGTTCTCATTTACAGCTGGCAGGAAAACTTCAGTTGAAATGGGTTTTTTTGATTAAATATGACATTTTGATATAATTGCCCTCCCCCTCCTCTCCCCTTTCTTTGAACGCGTTCTGGAATTTTGTTGGAGAGTTCTCAAATGGAAAATCTGGATAGTTTTCCAGTGGCAGCAAAGAGGGAACATTTCAGGTCCTGAATGGTGATGGATGTAGTGGAAGGGACACACATTTTTATTACTACATTTCTTATAGAAAACAGTTTTTTAACAAGTCGCAGCTTCATCAAACTTCTCTCCCATCTCCTGGAGGCAGGAGAAAGAAGAACTGATGCCTTCTTTTGCCAGGAAGACCCTACATCAACATGCTCCAGGCTTCAACCTGGATGATTTTGCTACAGCTCTTGTACCCTCAGAAGGAATTCCAGGAGCAGAGACTCAAGGTATTGTCTTCTCCTGGAAATGACCTTCCCGGCTTCCACGGCAATGCCTGGAGAAGCTCCAGTGCCTGGACAAAGACCTGGACAAGCTCAAGAAGTGGCCCATGGGAATCTCGAGAGGTTTAACAAGACCAAGCCCAAGGTGCTGCACCGGGCTGGGGCAACCCCTGGGATCAATCCAGGCTGGGGATGGGCACATGGAGCAGCTCTGGGAGGGGCTGGTGGGGCAGAGGTTGGACATGGCCCAGCCCAGAAACCCCCCCTGCCCTGGGCTGATCCCCCAGCGTGGGCAGCAGGGCAGGGGGGGATTCTGCCCCTCTGCCCCCTCAGGTGAGACCCCCCTGCAGAGCTGCTCCAGCCCTGGGGAACAGCACAGCAAGGACATGGAGCTGCTGGAGAGAGTCCAGAGGAGGCACCAAGAGGATCCGAGGGATGGAGCAGCTCTGCTGGGAGGAAAGGCTGGGAGAGCTGGGGGTGTTCAGCCTGGAGAGGAGAAGCTTTGGGGTGACTGAAGTGTGGCCTTCCAGGACATGAAGGAGCTACAAGAAAGATGGAGAGAGACTATTTACAAGTGCTGGAGTGACAGGACAAGGAGGAATGGCTAAAAAACTGACAGAGGACAGATTAGATGGGATATTGGGAAGGAATTGTTCCCTGTGAGGGTGGGGAGGCCCTGGCACAGGTTGCCCAGAGAAGCTGTGGCTGCCCCATCCCTGGGAGTGTCCAAGGCCAGGTTGGACGGGGCTTGGAGCAGCCTGTGCCTGTGGAAGGTGTCCCTGCCCATGGCAGGGGGTGGAATGAGAGGATCCTTAAGGTCCCTTCCAACCCAAATAATTCTGGGATTCTGGGAATGCCAGCCAAGTTCCAGGGAGCAGGAGGGTGCAGTTCCCCACTGGTGACCTGTGAGACACGTGTGTGGCTGTACAGAAACTGCTGAAGGTTTGCAGCTTCTCCCAGTTTCTCCCTCACCTTCCCACACGTTTAAAGTACAGGCCAGTCACTTAAGAGCTGGAATCAATGATCCTTCTGGGTCACTTCCAGCTCAGGATATTCTGTGATTCTGAAATATGAAGTTGTGATTAAAGGGACGAGTCCTGGGTAGTTTTACTTTCCTTAGGCCAGATTGGAGCTGGCAGAGGATGAAAAGCTTTGCAAGGAAAGCTCTTCCTTCCCTGCTCCTGAGCAGTGAGGGAGCAGTGCCATGGCTCATCTGCTGTCCTTCCTGCCCAGGGGGGTCCTCCAGGAAACTTCCTACCAGGTGTTGCCTCCTCCTCTGGGAAGTTTGTGGTGACGTGAGCCTGTAACACATTAAACGTGGCCCCTCCGCGCCTGGAAATTTAAATGCACGTTGTCACCCTGTGTTGTCTGATCTCCTTCCTGCTGCTCCAGGGAGAAAACAAAACTCAGAGAAGGTCTGTGGCCCCAACCAGCAGGCACTGACCCAGAAATGAGAACATCAGAAAGAGAGATGGACAAGAGTGGCCAGGCTGACACGCCCAGGCCTCGCAGGGATGCGCTGAATGCCAAGGAGGAGCTGCCGGTTCAGAGCCATGTTTTCACTTCCTCTCTTCCAAGGACGGGGTCATGGGCTGTCCTGTCAGGTGGGAGACAGGAAAGGGGAGTCAGGAGACTGGGATGTGCTGCCAGCATGAAGATAAGGGCTGAGCTGATGGCAGCTCTCCCATCTATGGCTGTGCCGTGTGGTCGGTGCTGAGGCAAGTTCTCCTCACAGTCCCTTCTCACGGGTCAGACAGCCCTGCCAAAGGAAGCAAAAGTGTCACCCCTGGAGGACAAAGTGTAGACTGGGAATGTAAAGCTGTGTCTGGCACTTGGAGCTCCTTTTCCCCCTGTTCGTTTCTCCCATCTCCCGCTCCTTGCTGGCTTTTGAGAAGATTTGTGTGTTGATTACACGAGATTTTAGTCAAAATCCCTGGTTAACTACAGGTTTGCAACAATTACCACTAAACTGAACACATCAAGGACTCAGTAGAGTTAAGATGTCGAATGAGTGAAGTTCTGGAGTACCCAAGGGACAGAATCCTGATCCCATTTTAACCACAGAGATGAAACCTCTGTGAGAGTCCCTCCAGTGTGTGCCCAAAGTGAGGGGCTGCAGAGGCTGGCTCAGAGCTCAATAATGGCAGATGGGCACAAACACCTTCACTTGGGGCATCAGAAACTTCCCAGAGGTGACAGGAACTAGCCTGGGGAAAGCCCCGGAGTGGGCTGTCTTGGGTGGTGGCTGTGCTTTTGTCTCAGCATCATTTCAAACTAGGCAGCAGGATGTACTTGGACGTGATTATTGCAATGGTTGGATGAAGCTTCCTGTCTGAATTATCTGTGCAGCCCTGTTCTAATAATTTGATACCACATGCTTGCCTTCCATGTGATTTTAGCAAACAGCAGGATCGTTTTTACCCTCAGCATAGAGAACCTGAGCTATTTCACCTCAGTCCCAGAGTACCCGTCCTCACTTGCAGCTCCCGTTTGACTCCTGTTTGTCACAGTCATCTTAAACCCGGGAAAAATGAAAGGCAATCGTGGAAGAGCAGATGTCTGGTGATATCTCTGTGACTCAATCTTGTGCTTCTAGGGGAAATCCTGCTGTGGAGAGAGACGGATTTTAGTGCTGAGGATAATAATTGGTATTGCACGACAGGCTGTGCGCCAGGATCTCGCTGCAGTGGCTGTGGTGTGGGCACAGGGCACAAGAAATGTGTGCACAGGACAGTTTTGCAGGTTCTTTCGGGGTGAGAGAGGCAGAGAACCCGACTTGCAGGTTCTCTCAGGATGAGAGAGGCAGAGAAACAAACCTGATTGAGCTACAATCAAGTACTACTTTGTCGGACGCCGCTTGCTGTGGTTTCCACTCATTGTTGTTGACTTCACAACCTTCCTGAGCGCAATCCGAGAGGCTGAAGGAGGGCTGTGTGTTTGCCATGACCACTGGTGATGGGTGGTTTCCTCTCTCCTTGCCTCTCCGCAGTGAATTTGCCAAAGAACGCGAGCGGGTGGAGAACCGCCGGGCTTTCCTGAAGCTCCGCCGGCAGCAGCAAATCGAGCGGGAGCTCAACGGGTACCTGGAGTGGATCTTTAAAGCAGGTAAGGCCAGAGATCTCCTCACCTTGGCCTCGTGGCCAGTAGGGTCTGGTGGTGAGAGAGGACAAGGCCCCAGAACCAGTCCTGGGTGTGGTTGGCCATGGAGGGAACACAAGGCTGGACAAAGCCCAGCCAGCACTTGGGTTTTTTGGGGGGGATCCTTTCTTAGCACTCCCACAAAAGTTACTGCAGAAGATCTCTGTTTGGTTAAGCAAAACTAAAGGAGCTGAGCCAACTTCCTTTATTGCTGAGATCAAAGCAATTGTCTATTTTAATAAAGCATAATATAAAAAGTGATACAGTGCCCAAAGTCTCCACGGTGGGGAAAACTGTTCCTTTCTATGAGTCATTTCTGGTTTATTTACTTTCCAGCACAGCTGTTTTACAAGCCTTTCTTGCTGGGATGGTAAAATACACCCCGGTGCCATTTTTATGAGCTACGGAGATCACTTGCATGAAACTCCCCCCAGCACATATTAACATTGCTTTATAACCATTATGTCTGAACACTGCACTTTACTGCAAGCCCTGAGCAACTTTAACAGGGACCCAGGCACACCCATTTAACAAAAAATAGCCTGCTTTGCTTTTCCTTTCTATCAGACAGCAATGATTACCAATAATCTTTCTGCATTGTACAGCAGCTCATGTCGATCATATAGTCCTCATATAACAACTGTGCAATTCTTTCATGCAGCATCAAGGAAATTGGGGGTAATTTCCTCCTTGCTTGATTTGCTGAGAAGCTGAAATGCCTGAGTAGGGTGAAAACCCCTTTTAAAACAATGCTGGCGAGAAAAAGAAGTGGTGGTTTCTCAAACAGGCTGTGAGGTGCCTCTGTAGACAGATCAGCTCCTTCCTCGCCCTTCACAAATGGGGAGGCTGAGGGCCAGAGTTATGCAGTGACTCACCTGACATCAGCTGATAGACCTGGCAGAGCTCAGAAAACACGGGCTGGCACCGTGTTCAGACCATGCCATCACTCCTGGCGATGCCATCACTCCTCCTGCTGATGCCAGAGGCCTGCTGTGCTAAAACGTGCTCGTGCAAGCGAGCGGTTGTATGGCCACAGCAACTCACTGCAGCATCAGCTGTGTAAGCCAGGTACAAACCAGAGCCTCCTGGGGCTATTCTGATGTAGGTGGCCCCTGTTTGCAGTTCCAGCTTCTGTTTTATGTGCACAGCCTGGGTGACAGTGTTTGGAAGGGCATTTTCAGGTGGCTCCTGCTGCTTTGCTTCTTCTTGCTCCTCTGAAGGGCTCGTTGTGCCCAGGGAATGGGGCTCTGCCCTGCTGTGGGTCCTGGTACCTTCCTGAGGGCAGTGATCACAGAATCACAGAATGTGCTGAGTTGGAGGGGACCCACAAGGATCATTGAGTCCAACTCCAGGCCCTCCACAGGATCATTCCCCAGGGTCACACCCTGTGCCCCAGAGGATCATCCAAACCCTCCCTGAGGAGGGTCTGGCAGCCTTGGGGCTGTGCCCACTGCCCTGGGGAGCCTGGTCAGTGCCAACCACCCTCTGGGGGAAGAACCTTTCCCTGAGATCCAACCTGACCCTGCCCTGACACAGCTCCAGCCATTCCCTGGGTCGTGTCCCTGGTCCCCCCAGAGCAGAGCTCAGTCCCTGCCCCTCCTCTGCCCCTGCCCAGGGAGTTGGAACTGCAATGAGCTCTGCCCTCAGTCTCCTCTGCTCCAGCTGAACACACCGAGTGCCCTCAGTGTCCTCACACACCTTCAAATCAAGGCCCTTCCCCATCCTCGTTGCCTCCTTTGGACACTCTTGAATGGCTTCAGATCTTCCCCAAATTGTGTCCCCCCAAACTGCCCCAATATTGAGGTGAGGCCACCCCAAGGCAGAGCAGAGTGGGACAATCCCCTCCCTGATGCCCCCAGGACTGGGTTGGCCCTCCTGGCTACCAGGGCACTGCTGACTCAGGGCCAACTGGGCACCCACCAGCACCCCCAGGGCCCTTTCCTGGCACTGCTTTCCAGCCTCTCAATCCCACTCTGTTCCTACATCCAGGGCTGCCCCATCCCAGGGGCAGAATCCTGCACTTCCCTTGTTGAACTTCCTCTGGTTGGTGATTCTCAGCCCTCTGGTTTGCTGAGGTCTCTCTGCAGATCTGGGCACGAGCTGGCCAGAGGGGAAGGCTGACGCTTTCAAATGGAAAAGAGGAAGGAGTAGCAGCTGTTTGTGTGGTGGCTCAAACCCATTATTTCCTGCACGAAGTGACAATTGAGTGCCAGTTTTATTGTCGGGCTTCTATTCCCTGGGACTGTTCAACAGCAACTGCCCTCAGTCAGGCAGCCACCCCTCATTCTGTGATTCTGGAGGAACCAGAAGAAGGATCATTCACTTTCCTTTCCAGTTATAATTCATCCCCTCATTGTTTTCAGCCACCTCAAATTCAAATTAATGAGTGGTTGGTCCAGTGGCTGGAGCAGAGTGCACTGTGGTTCCTGGTTTAGTGCCATCTTACTTAAAGGCTCCTGTGATTTTTGATCTCTGAATCCCGGTCTCCCATCTGTAAAACAAAGAGGACAATTCCCTTCCAGGGCTAAAGCTTCCATTTTGGTGCCTGTTTTGGCAAGAAGAGCCATGCAGAGATCACCATGGGGATATCATCAGCTGAACTTGCGTTAAAGTTGAGTTGGAAGAGTTATAAAATGTACCATCAGTCTCTGCTCCAGCTTTGCATCCCCGTGGGAATGGCTGGCTCTTGTACTTCTGAGTTGCCAGGGCTGAATAAATGCCACACCAACACGGAGTGAAACTGCTGTGAAATGCACATCTTTTGATTTAGTTTAATAACACAAGATCCAGAAGGTTTTGTAGAACAGGGAAGTGTGTGCAGAAGAGCTGAATCAGGGAATAATAAAAATACTCTGTAAAGGCATTGTTGAAAGTACAATGGGAATATAAAAAGGCCTCCTAGTACAGCTGAATAATAACAGTAATTAAAATCAGCTTAGCAGTGTTAATAAAATCTTTGAATACAAAATGCAGCGTGAAGGCAAAGCAGAGCAGACAGTGGAGTGTTTAGAATTCAGGCTCTGAAATTTGGGACTCTGCCGCCGACAGGGATTTCCCATCTCTGTTCTGAAGGCCAGGATTTCAGCTGGGAAATGATCTGGAATTTTCAAACCAGATCATTGCTCTTCCTTGTGCAGGACTCTGCGACAGACACAGACAGTCCAGCCTGGGCAGAAATTCCTGCCCCAGCCCCAGGCAGGGAGATGCAATAAAGGAAAGAGCAAAAGTCTTGGTATTCTGCTCTGGTGGAACCCTGGAGGATTTTCTTATTATTCATGTGAATATCTAATTGTTTTTAAATCCTTCACATCCTTGACCTCATTGACTCTTGTAGCAGAGTCGCCCATGTTAACAGTTGGTTTGATTTTAAAAAATAAACCAAGCCACCAAACTGTGTCCTGCCCTCAGTTTAAATCCTTTCTGCAGTGAGAGGAAGAGCACTTTGTGGTTCTTTTAATTGCTTTTCTTTCTTTAATTTCCCTCTACCTTGTGTCCTCTTATTTTCTCTGCTCCAGAGCACACAGAACCAATCGACTCCATCCCCTCTCTCCCCATGGAAGGTTCACCAGGCTTCTAATACTTATAACAACCTTCCTGAGCATTTTCTTTGCTTGGTTTTTCCAATTTATTTTTGGTGCAAGGTAGGAAGAGTGAAAAGCTGCATTCTAGTGATTTATCAGATGGTATCTCAATACTCAGATTGTTTTTGCTCTGTAATATTTGGCATATTCTGAGAAGTTGCTGGAGCTGGAAAGGTGGTTTCCTTGGCCTTGGAAGTGATCAAGTTTTTACCCCAAGGGCTGTAAATGGTTTAAGATCGAGTATGTGAGTGACTAAAATCACTCCATCTCCTGTTGGTCAACAAGAATTTTAATTTCACACCTCGCTTATCATTTCTTCACTACTGTTAAGTCTCCTTAATGTTTCTCACAGCCTTCTCTGTAATTTGAATTATATCCTCACAGAATCACAGACTGGTTTGAGTCAGAAGCTCCATCCACCCTTGGACACTTCCAGGGATGGGGCAGCCTCAGCTTCTCTGGACAACCTGTGCCAGGGCCTCCCCACCCTCCCAGGGGAAAATGCATCCCAATATCTCATCTAAATCTATCCTCCTTCAGTTTAAAGGCAACTGTGCCTTTCAGAGGAATTAAAAAGAGGTGAAGCCAAGCAATGTAATCCATGCAAATGATTTTGCCACCACTTTCTCCATTAAACTCCTCAAAACTGTAACATCCACTAGGCTGTCATGCTGCATTTCCAACCAGAAGTTCTCTGCACAGACTAAAGAGCTTATAAGCCCACAGATATTCTTTTGAAGATGTTTCTCTTATCTTCCAAGGACATGCATCATTTTGGAAACACTCTGCTCAGAAGTCTTTCAGTTCAGGGCTAATCAAGTTGTGTGCCTTTCGCATTTTAATTCTTTCCAGCTCTTTCACACAGCGCTGATTCAGAGTGTTTCTGTCTCCTGGCTGTGGGGATGCTTCGACCTCTCTCGCCCAGCCCACTGTAACTTCAGTGCCTTCCCTTGGCATGACAAAGCTTTATGAATTTTCAGGTTTCTTTAGAAGAAACAGAGCAACAAGTCCTTTGGTCCAGGTGGGAAAAGCCACCTACACCAATGCGGCACGTGTGGGAGATGGCAAAGAAGGATAATTGCCAGAAAGATAAATTAGATTTCCCCATGAGAGTGTGGCAGCTTCTTCTAAGGGCTCCATTATTATTCACTTTTTTCTCTTTACCAACTCCGACAGTTAAAGTCAGTTTTTCTTCCTTTTTTTCCTAACTTCTGTTGCCTGTTGAACTGAGTTATTTGAGCCCACAATGTCCTCTCTTCCCATGCCAAAGGGAAGGAGAAGGGGCACCACGTTTCTCTGCTGCTCTGCCTGTATTGTTCACCTTCCAGTTCCTCAGTGTCAGGTTTGTCTTTATTTCCAGTCCCTCCAGCACTTAATGACCAACACTCCCTGTCAAGCTGAGACACCTCTCGCTCTGATATGCTGGTGAGGCCCCCGTGCCTTTGTTTGGAGGCTCCAAGTGGCTGATCTGATGCCATCTCTTTGTGGAATATTTCTCCTAATGTGGAGTCACTGGTTTGGGAGGTTTTTCAGGCATCCCAGTTATCCTCTCCCCGGCTCTGTGTGCCAGTGATGACCGAAGGCAAAGCAGCTTCTGATCCTCCGTGTGGTTAAACCCCCTCCTGGCAGTGCTGAGTGTCCTGCTGAGCTGGCTTCTTAGCAAGGCCTAAAAACCATGTGAAGCCCTTCCAGGGTGGATGGTTCCTCGGGATTCCCAGAGGATTCAAGGCACACAGAGGAGTGACTGTGAAGGGAAAGAACTGGGGGGCAATGGGGTGGAGAGCTGGGATTGAGGGAATTTCATAGGTGGAACTTGTGGCTGTTACGGGAACAGGTGAACTGAGCCCAGGTGAGATGTGCCCATGGATGGAGATGTGTCTGTGGCTGGGGATGTGTCCATGGATGGGGATGTGTCTGTGGGCGATGTGTCCATGGATGATGTGTCCATGGATGGAGATGTGTCCATGGATGATGTGTCCATGGATGGAGACGTGCCTGTGGATGGAGATGTGTCCATGGATGATGTGTCCATGGTTGGAGATGTGTCCATAGATGATGTGTCCATGGATGGAGATGTGTCTGTGGATGGGGATGTGCCTGTGGATGGGGATGTGCCCATGGATGGAGATGTGTCCATGGATGGAGATGTGTCCATGGATGATGTGTCCATGGTTGGAGATGTGTCCATAGATGATGTGTCCATGGATGGAGATGTGTCCATAGATGATGTGTCCATGGATGGAGATGTGTCTGTGGATGGTGATGTGTCCATGGATGGAGATGTGTCCATGGATGATGTATTCATGGATGGAGATGTGTCCATGGATGGACATGTATCCATGGATGGAGATGTGTCCATGGATGATGTGTCCATGGATGGAGATGTGTCTGATGTGTCCGTGGATGGAGATGTGTCCATGGATGATGTATTCATGGATGGAGATGTGTCCATGGATGGACATGTATCCATGGATGGAGATGTGTCCATGGATGATGTGTCCATGGATGGAGATGTGTCTGATGTGTCCGTGGATGGAGATGTGTCCATGGATGATGTATTCATGGATGGAGATGTGTCCATGGATGGACATGTATCCATGGATGGAGATGTGTCCATGGATGATGTGTCCATGGATGGAGATGTGTCTGATGTGTCCGTGGATGGAGATGTGTCCATGGATGATGTATTCATGGATGGAGATGTGTCCATGGATGGACATGTATCCATGGATGGAGATGTGTCCATGGATGATGTGTCCATGGATGGAGATGTGTCTGATGTGTCCGTGGATGGAGATGTGTCCATGGATGATGTATTCATGGATGGAGATGTGTCCATGGATGGACATGTATCCATGGATGGAGATGTGTCCATGGATGATGTGTCCATGGATGGAGATGTGTCTGATGTGTCCGTGGATGGAGATGTGTCCATGGATGATGTATTCATGGATGGAGATGTGTCCATGGATGGACATGTATCCATGGATGGAGATGTGTCCATGGATGATGTGTCCATGGATGGAGATGTGTCTGTGGATGATGTGTCCGTGGATGGAGATGCGTCCATGGATGATGTATCCGTGGATGGAGATGTGTTTGGGCACCAACTCAGTGCCCTGAGTTTGGGGCAGAGGCCCGGCTGGTTTGCAGAGTTGTCTCTGAAGAACCTGTACTTTGTAGGTGAGGATCCATTGACACCAGCTTCCCTTGGGAAGGGGTGTCCATGTCCAAGCCATCCCTTCCTCGTGCTTTAGGACAGTCATACTCACTGGTAATCGCTTTTTATTTCCTTCAAACCTTTTCAGCCCCAAACATCAGCACAGCTTTTCCCTGGGCAAGACTTTTGAAGAGGTTCTGGTTTGACAGAGAAGTCTCTTGAACTGTCTAAAAAAGCCCATTTTACTTTTCTGACCTGTCCTAAGAAGCCTCAAAAAACACCTGACGTGTATTGTGGGGGTTTGGAAGGATTTTATAGCTTTTAAAGTGCAGTTTTTAGCTCACCTGGTGTTTTTAACCCTCTCTCAGCTCTCCTTTCCTCCCTGTCTCTTATACACTAGTCTGCACTTTCTCATTCCTGCTTGGATTTCCAGCCTCCCTCAGTCCTTGGATATTATTTTTCAGGCTTCTCAATTTACTCTCTTATTAATGTATCATTCCCTCTCCCTCCCAGATGATTAATAAAGAGATTATATAAGGCTTGTATTTCTTATGTAGGCTTATATAAGGCTGATCCCTCTAGTATTCTTCTAGACAGCTCTCAGCTCCACACTTTGATGTTTGGCCTGTGGTTTGTTTGTATTTATTCCCTGTATTTTTTTGTAGTTACCCTTCAATCTAGACCAGCTTAAATGGACTTTAAAGCAAAATTTGGTGGGAACACGGTGTCAGATGTTTTAGTCCCGTTATATCTGTGCCAAGCACGTGGAAGATTTTGCCATTTATAATTATAGAAGGAAGTGTACAGTTCACCAGCTTCCAACTCAGTATTTTGTTTGCTTTGGATTGTCCTTTAGAAAATCCTCACATAGTTTTTCCAGCAGCGAGTTAAAATCTGTGGTTCTGAGTGTGGTCGCCAGTACTGGCACAGCACGCTGTGCTCCGCAATCTGACTTGGGTGATGACATTTGCACTGTGAAGCCTCAGGAAATTTGGTTGTCTTTCACTCAGATAGAAACGATTCAGTTTTGGGAGGTCGTTTTTTATAGTGGTTTATGATTCTTATTTATTTTTTTTCTTACTTACTTCAGGGAAGTATAAAGTTGTGTTTTGGAGATTACACACAAAGGGGAAGCGAGGGTGGTGTTCCTGCATTGCACAGCCTGAACTGTGCTAAGCAGAGCTCCCCCCTGGCACCTTGTGGGTCTTAACTGGACTAAGATTTGATGTGGTGGCTTTCTGGTGACACTGTGTCCCCTGAGATGTGGCACTGCTGGCATGCAGCAGCTGGCCCTGCTTGTCCCTGTGCCACAAGGCAGGGATCTGTTACCCTTGGGCTGAGTCCTGGTCTTGTTGGTGGAGACAGAAGAGCAGCAATGGGTTTGGAGCATCTCTCCCTTCTCAAACGGTGTCTCCCATGTGCCTGGGCAGGAGGGACCATCCTGTGGCTTGCTCGGGTCTGAAGGAAGGGTCTTGGTGTCCAGAAGTCCCTTGGGGATGATAGTTGGGTAAAGAAACTGGGCTGGGTGGGTGGTTGTGAAGAGGGAAATCGTGCAGGAAGAGCTGCATCTCCCAGTGGTTTGTCTAACATCGTCCCCCTGAGCAAGAGGGGCACAGTGTTCTGAGCCATCCTCTCCTTGCCAGCCTGGGTGTAACTAGTTGGGTGATACAACGGGGCAAGGTGGGTGGCAGCTGGTTTTAGAGCAGGGTTATGATAAATCTGAGGCTGAGCCTTGCTGTTGTTCCTTTTCCAGAGGAGGTCATGCTGGCGGAGGAAGACAAGAACGCAGAAGAGAAATCTCCTCTGGACGGTAGGTCCCTTTGCTGTGCCGTTTTCCTGCTGTGATACATGAGAGGTTCAGCTGCTGGACAGTGCCACGGCCTTCCACTGTGCCCAGGAGGGTGTGAGGAACACACTCTTGCATGCCCTTGGCAGAGATCGGGCCGCAGAGCCCCTCTGCCCGTATCGGGTGTTTTCGAGGTTGCAGGTGGATGATGAGCAGTTATGTGACACCGCCCTGGGGTGGGGATCTGCCCTTGGGGTCGGTCCCTACACTGCCTGTGGGACCACAGGGACACCCGTCAGCCTGTCCGAGCGGGGCTGGCTGTGTCCCACACCCAGGCCGTGGCGGGGATTAGGCTGCAGAGCGGATGCCAGAGGAGGAACGCACTGACCAGGAGAAGGCAGGGCTCCAAACCGAGGTTTTCCAAACGGATTTGACAAAGAGACTAAGACCCCTGTTAGCTGTAAGCAGTAAGACATAACAGGGTGTGGTGATCCTACCTTCCAACGTGTGACCCAGGCTGGAGGGACCGAGCTGAGCGAGGCCACAGGACCTGCCCTCCCTGTGCCTCCAAGAGCGATGAGCTCGTAGGACGCGCCAGCCAGTCAAAGTTCAGTTAAAGATTCTTCCCTCTCCCTTTTCTGACCATCTTTCGTCCTCCCATGTCTCCTCCTCCTTTCCCTTCCCCCTCCCTTCTCCCTCCTCTTTTTTTTTCTCCTCCCATTCACTGTCAGGGAGGGCCGCCTCGGAAGGGCCGATCCACCAAGGCACGGCACCGGCAGAGACTAGCAGCGGCAGCAGCTACAACAGTGAGTGGATTGCAAATCACCAGGGGCTCAGGCGGCACAGCGGGGCAGCCTCACCCCACAGCCCCCCGTGCCCAGGTCACCGGTGGTGCCTCCCGGGTGGTTTCGCACCCTTTTTGCTCCGGCTCCTTTGGGGCGGCAGGTGCCCGGCTGCTGGTCCGCCTTGGCCAGCCTGGTGACCTGCACCTGGGGAGCACTCGGGGACGGAAGAGCTGGGGCTGCAGGAGGTCAGGGTTTGAGGTGTGCCTGGCCAGTCTTCGTGTGTGTGTGTGCGTCGTGTGCACTGGGGGAGTTCGTCCAGCACGTGGGTGCAGCTCTTAGCCCTGAGCGTCTGGAGGAGCAGCTGGGAAAGCTGAGTGGTGTAAGCAAACTAGAGGTGGGGGACAAGTCAAGGCCCAGGGATATTAAGGCTCCTTCTATCCTGCTGAACTGAAGGAGCCCGGCAACATTCCCAGCCTTGAAGCAACTGGTGTGGAGCAGCCCATATGTGTGCTGGTAAATCCTCTTGGTCTCCAAACCAGAGGGGTGTTGCATCCAGGGTGCCTGTAGAGATGGCACAGTGCTAAACACGAGTAGGAGTTATCTGGGGGAGAAGATAAAGCAGCTGCTCAATTCATGCCGGGGAGTGTTGTAAAACTTAACTCCTAGTGCAGGCTACATTCCAGTGCTGGGAATGGCCCTGGACATGCTGGAGTGTACTGGGACAGATGGAGCCTGGAGGACCCAAAAGCTGGTATTGGTGGGACTGAGGATTCAACCTAGAGCTGGGTGGGGAAGAAAGCAGCAAAAGTGGTTATTTGCCAAAAAAAAAAACCAATCTGGATCCAGATCACAGGCTCAGAGCATCCTCTTCTCCTTGAGCCTCTCCAAACCCAGGTGATGCTCTGGGTGTTTGGAAGCGACCAAAGAACCAACACTTGCCTTGGCCGTGGAGGAAGCAGCACATCCACTTCTCTGTCAGGGAAATCCATGTGTAGAGCGAGGGGATCTTCTCTAGGAGACTCCAGTGGCTCAGAGTGTGTGGGTTTGCTGTGTGTGCCTTCTGACCAGTCTGTATCACCACACCGTGGGGTGTCTTACTGCTGCTAGAAAACGGTGCTTAGTTACTGTATGTCTTGAACCTGTTACCAAACTGTATCAACATATCTTTTTCTGCCAGTTCTCGAGGTTCTGCAGGTAGGTGGTCATGGGACCGGCATCCTCACTGTTCCTGCCTCACCCCTCGTGCTCTGGCTGGGCAGTGCAGAGCTCTCCCAGCCTTTGAGGCTGCCGGTCTCTCCTTTCCCTGTCGGAATAAAACACTGTCGGGATGTTTGCCCTCCCCACAAAAGATGCTGTTGGAAGAAGTGTGTTTTCAAAGAACTACATCAGCCCCAGAGGGAAGGGATTGTACACTGGGTGCTATTAAGAAGAGGCTGCTCCCTGATTTGTGGCAGTTGCTTTGCACTGAGCATTTCTGCTCCTCCAGGCGCTGCTCGGTGCTTAAATCGAGCCCCGTAAATGCTGACTCCTTAATGGTGCCCACTGTAAACAGCATTAACGGCTTTAATGGATGGAAGCACTCATCTCCTAACCCACTGGGGCTCACAAAGATCCAGTGACCCTGCCCAGCCTTTCTGCTGTGCTAAAAGCTCCAGCAGCTGCAGTGACTCCCCCACCCTCCTGCATCTGCTGGGGGCAGCGTGAGCGCGCAGCCCCGTTCCTGGCAAACCTTCAAGATCTGGAAGGTCAAACAACTGAAGGACAGCCCTGCCATTGAAGCACTCCGCCCTGCAAGGTTGTAGGTTGCAGGGCCTCCTCCAGCTTGCCCTTGTGTGAGAGCTCTAGGCTGGCATTGGGAAGGAAATGCTGGCCCTGGAGAGTGAAGGGAGGGGGAGAGAGAATCCACTCTGCATCCTCACAGGGCATTTTCTCTTTAATTTGCACACAGTGTTGAAAAGAGCCGCAATAAAGAAGAGCAAAAACGACCTGATTCATGCAGAAGAAGGTGAGGACCATTTCACAGACATTTGCTCCGTTGGTGAGTACTGGCTTCGCATTCCCCCAAGGTTCAGATCTCCACCCAAACCTGTCCATGCCATGTTTCCTCTGAGGGGCTCCTTTGCTCCAGAAGCTGCAGTTTCAAGAAGGAGAACTCCCCTCGACTTCCCAAAGCAAAGGGCTCCGTGGCTTCACCCTCTGCCCTGCGCTGCCTGGCTCAGCTCTTGCATGCTGCACCTTTCCAAGAGCCCCTGCCCAGCGCTGGGAGAATCCCTGCTGCGCCGCCCATCCCGGGATTCTGCTTGGAACACGCTTGTTCATGCTAACGAACCCCAAATCTGTCAAAGGACACTGCTAAGGCTCTTTGTTGGAGGAACTGGACACAGTCCCATCTGCCACTGATGCACAGGGGTGGGTTTGCAGCCTTTGCTGTGTGAGTTATTACTGGGAAGCGCTGGGCAGTGGCCCCAGTTCCCTCATTCTTGCCTTAGGAGAACATCTTAAAGCAATTCTCTACATTTTTCAAGCCAGATATGGAGATACACACCAGTGTGCACCCAATCACCCCCACACCTCCAGTGCATCCTGCCCCGTGGGGCATTTGGGGTCTTCAGCTCTGCAGACCTGGACATGGCCAGGCTATGGAGGTGCTGCCTGTCCTGCAGTTCCCAGAGCTAATTCCGCCCTGAGACACAGCCAGGTGGAGAGGCAGGAGGCAGGTCTGGGGCTGGCAGGGCTTGGCAGGCTCTGAGCACACAGCCCCCAGCTCAGGGAGCTCTTTGGACACCAGCAGAAACACCTCTCAGCCGTGGGCTGCTCCTCCCTGGCTGGGGACACATCTTCCTGCCTGCTCTGCACTCGGGTATTTTGCTTCTCCCTGGCCCTGTTGTTGGAGTCTGGACATGGTTTTGCTGCTGGAGCAGCAGATGTTCTCATTATCTTCCAAAGAAATATCCTGGCAGCCCAGTTACCACGAAGCAGCAAATCCTGGGTGCACAAGAGCAGCAGCACAAGCAGTTCATTTGAGAGTCTGTGTCTGAAGAGTTTTGAAAGCACGAGTGCCTCAACTGCCCTTCGGAAAGTTGGCATTAAGGTTTTAAGGGATTATAGCTGCTGCTGGGAATTTTTCCCCCCTTCAAACCAAGACATGCTTTCAGGAATTGAATGTTGCTTGGCATGTTCCTGACACCATCACCCACAGTCCCCCAGGCTGCAGGGTTTGGGGCCTAAACTGCTGACACCTCTGCGAGGGGTTTGTTGCTGGAAGAGGGCAAAAATGCAGCAACCCTGCGCATTTTTGGTTTGGTTTGTTCTTTATTTCCCCCCTCCCCCTGCCACCGGATCCCTGCATGGATAACAAGGAACGGTCACTTTTTTGGAACATTTGTTGGTGGTTGCAATAATTACGAGCTCTTTGCATTGCCATCCAAGTCCCTCCAGGCTCTGGGCACCCATGCCACGCAAACAGATCTTGGAATTCAGGCATTTCAGGTGGCAACGGATGACGGAGCATCTGGGCTCGTGAATAATCTGCTGCAGAGCTGGGAAGTGTCTCGGGAGCATATGGCAGGGAAAATAACAGCAGTGCTTCCCCCACTTGGGAAAAGTGGTTTTGATTTTGACGCGCGGAACGAGACAGAAAAAGGAGAGATGGATAAAGCAGCTCCTTCGCAGGCTCCTGAGGAGGCTGAGGCTCTGCAGAACATAAACAACCCCATCACGTGGGCAATTGCGCACAAAGAAAGTGGTTTTGAGCAAAGGGGTTTTTTTGGCCGGTTTTCTGTGGTGTCTTCTGGTGGGGGCAGAAGGAGAGGGGAAGAACGAACAGCATCATTCCTGAGTGCCAGGGGAAGGTGCAGACCAGGGGGAGAGGCTTTGTCAGGGCTCTCTCTGCCCGCTGGCTGAACACGCTGCACTTTTAATTCCAACACAAGCACCTCAATGAGCCTCATAATTGCATTATAAAGCTCTGTAGTGCTAAACACTTCCCAGTGTATTCTCTGGAGCTGTCCTTAGCATTTGTTCTTTTCTTTCCTCCCAACCCTCAGCCTCTCATTCCACATTAATAAGTACGCAGCTGCTCTCTCTGCCTTCCCACCCTCCACGCTGTCCCAGACACAGGACACTTGTCTTGATTCCCAGACAGCAAAGCCCAGAGAAGTGGATATTTTCTATGTTTAAATACAAACTGGTTCTCCTCTCTGAAAGATCAGTAGAGGAGATGAGACTATTCCCTTGCCAGTCTGGGAGTACAGAGTGGCTTGAATATCTGAGACCTCTTTACCTGCCAAACAGTGCAGCCTAAATCCTAAACGGTGGCTCTTTTGGTTGTCTTAAAGCAGTGGAGGATCACTGTGATTTATTTTTTAAACTGCCAAAGGCAGGATTAGCAAACTAACAGAACAGCACACCAAGCTTTTCTGCAAGGAGGTTGTTCAGAGCCTGGCCAAGGCCAGCTCTGAGTGTTGGTGGATGGCCAGAAATGGGACATGGAGTGGAGAGCTCATGTTCCACTGGGAAGACATCCTGCTCTTGTGGAGCTGTGAGGCTTGGAGAACCCACTGCTGTCACATCTGGGTGCTTCATCCTTCCTATGGGTGTTGTGTTTGATGCTATTGCAGCACGAAACAGGGTGAGATTCCCGCCCCTTCCAAGTGCTGGAATGTAGGTGCTCACACCCAAAGATTCGGCTGCTGCAGCCAGAACACTTTGTTCCTGTAACTCAGCCATCTCCACGTCAATCATCTGCTCTCACACTGCTCGGTCCAAGGCAGGACCACGCGTGTCCTTCTCAGCCCTACCTGCTGGGATGCCCCATCCCAAGATGGGGAAGGGCAATCCTGCCACAAACCATCTTGAAAAAAGGTCCTGAGGGCCAGCACAGCGTGACACAAATAGTGGACAGCAACAATCACAATTTTCCCTGCTTGCAATAGCATCTGTGGCCCTTGCAGAGGAACCCCAATGGCTCCATGTGTTTATTCCTAACCTGTGCTGCTTTTCCCTGCTCAGCACTGGCCAGAGGTTGCCTTTTCATCCTTCATTTGAACGGCAGAAAGAATTTCTTCCATCAGCTTCCTCTTGTTCAAACATTTGACGCCTTTCCGGGGTTTCAGACTGGAGTGGAAACGCATCTGATTTAGGCAGAATTGGTACAAATGAGTGGCTGCACCCAAAATCTTGACACAGGGAGGCAGATTGAGGCCTCTGCTCAGGAAATACGAGGAGCTGGAGAGTGAAGCAAGGAGACTTCATTCCATTCAGCAGTAAGGGCTGGTCCTTGGAGCAGGGGAAATAGGGACCAGCTTTCCTGCTGCCAGCTCCCAGCCCCACGAGGACGTGCTCCACACCATGGGCAGAACCACCACTGTGCCTGGTGCTTCCTGTCCTTCCATCCCAAGTGATGAGTTTAACTGGGACAACCAGGATCGCTCCAAAGGTTTGGAAGCCCAGTTTCTTTAGGTGGCGGAGCTGGGCATTGATTCATGGGCTCGTGGAGCTTTAAAACCCAAACCTTCACCCCTCATGGCGTCATCACAAGCCAGATGCCCTCGCTCAGCCCGTGGCCAGCGTGCCCAGCTTTCTGCTCAGCCGTGTTCCTGGTGCTTGGCAGAGGCTCTGTGTGCCCAGGAGATGCCCTCCAGCCTTCTGCCTGCCGGGGCGGGGTGTGGTGACTCTTCTCTCTGTCCCAGGGTCTCCTTTTGCCCGCGCCAGTTTGAAGAGTGGGAAGAACGAGAGCTCGTCCTACTTCAGGAGGAAAGAGAAGATGTTCCGGTTCTTCATCCGGCGCATGGTGAAGGCTCAGAGCTTCTACTGGATTGTCCTGTGTGTGGTGGCCCTCAACACCCTCTGTGTGGCCATGGTGCACTATGACCAGCCGGAGAAGCTCACCACTGCTCTCTGTGAGTACTGGAAACTCCACTTTTCCCCTGAGGAAATCCACATTTTTGGTCACTCAGCGCTGCTTTCACACCCCCCTGGGCGGGAGTTCTGGGCTTCAGCTTCCCAAGTGTCACCTCAGCACAGGCTCAGAAATGCTTTAGTCAGTGGTTCTAGTAATTCGTAAGTCACAGAATCATGGAAAGGTTTGGGTTGGGAAGGAACTTAAAGCTCATCTCATTCCAACCCACGGGCAGGGACACCTTCCACTAGACCAGGTTGCTCCAAGCCCCATCCAACCTGGCCTTGGACACTTCCAGGGATGGGGCAGCCACAGCTTCTCTGGGCAACCTGTGCCAGGGCCTCCCCACCCTCACAGGGAGGAATTCCTTCCCAATATCCCATCTAACCCTGCCCTCTGGCAGTTTGAAGCCATTCCGCCTTGTCCTGTCCCTCCAGGCCCTTGGAAATTGTCTCTCTCCATGTTTCTTTAGGCTCCCTTCAGGTCCTGGAAAGCTACAAATAGGTCACCCCAAATCTTCACTTCTCCAGCCTGAACAATCCCAGTTCTCTTTCAAATCACATTTCCAGTCATTCAATCACACAATTCAGAAGAAATCCCCCAGGACAGGGTGTTGGTTTAGAGACGGGAACCAGATCCCAGAGGTTATTTCAAACTTCGGATTCAAGCAGATGTAAATCCTGCAGGAAGAAGGATTTGTTCTGTGTCAGACAGAAGGGAGGGGGAGTGATGCTCTGCCTGGGGAAGGGCAGGTTGCTCTGCCCAACCTGAGTCTGCCCAGAGAACTGCAAATTGGTGCCACTTCGATCTGCACCCAGGGGTGGTTCCTGCTGGGGACACAAAGCTCTGCCAGCTCTGGTGTCCCCGGGGCAGCACCGTGTGTGAGATAAAAACCTCGTATCTGTGCTCACAGAGCCCCACACTGATTCCCCACGGGTGAGTGATTACTGGCATGGTCTTTAAGAGGTTACAACTTCACAGAGGATCCTTTTTGGTCGTGTGCCCTCCTCACTGGCGGGGCGTCATTAGTGGGAGGGATGTCACGGTGCCCTCCGTGAAAATACGTGATGGAAATAACACCAGGGAGAAAATTGCACCCCATTTGTGCCAAAGCTTTTCTTTTCACCTGTGGTCACCCGGCAGGTTCGGTTCAGATGGCTTAGAAGTGCTTTTGAAATGTGATTTTTGTCTTGATGATGAATGATAAATGGAGGCAGCTTTCTGCCCTTGCAGCCTCGGCACCTCCCGGCGTTCCCCTGGGCTCACGGACTGGCTCACAAAACCTCTTTTAAAGAAGTGTGGAAGGTGGGGGCACAGAGCTTTGTGTGTATTTTAATGGAGGTTGTAGGGTATGACCCCCAGAAAACTTAAACCCTGAAATTAAAACCCAAAAATTCCTGGCAGACCTGTAGAAATTCCTCAGGAAAGGACACGGTGACACTGAAAGTGGGACACTGCGAATTTCCCCTTCTGAAGGGAAGGGATGGGGAGTTTATTTCTGGAAGCCAGAGCCATTTGTTTGGCCACTTCTGCCTCTGTAAAATAGCCAGGAACAAATCTTTTTATATTCAACACTTGATATTGAGATGGGACCAGATCAGAATTTGTGAAGTAAAACTTCTGAAACAAGAGAACAGAAGACTAGGAAAAAAAAAACCCCAAATATTTCAAGCAGTCTGATCATTTCAGCTTAGATCTTTAAAGATACTTATCTGCCTAATTTCCCTTGATTTCTATATAAATTAGAGACTTAAATATTTCTTGCCTCAGATCCTCAGGTCTTACCTTATTACAAGGAAGCAAACTTTTGAAGTTTTGTTTTTTTTTTTTTTTTTTTTTTAATAGACCCAAAAGGTCAAGAATACTAACTGCTCTGACATCAAAAATGTCCTTATTAATATTTGTTGAAATATTTAATACCATCAGGTAAATGGAGCTATAATGAGAGATGCATATGAAGGACAGGAACTTCTTTCAATTCTGGGTTTGGCTTTTTTTTTTTTTTTTTTCTGGCAAGATTTAGACTGAAAAGAGAGACAGACTATCCAGAGAAGTCAATCTTGCTTATTCATTACCTACATTTAACAGAGGAATTAATAAGCTAGATTGGCAGAGTAATTAGAAATTTGAGGATTAGGATTTCCTCTTGAATTAGGACTAAATGTCTAGGAAAAAAAAAAAAAAACAACACACACTTGAAGTCTTTCAACTCCAAAAAGAAGGCTTCAGGTTTACAGGACTCAGTTTTGGGAGCACCTTATGCAGTAACTTTTCTGAGAGAACACAATGAAATCCATGAGCCAGCAAATTCTACTCCATGTTCCTGAGAGAGCTGGAAGGGATGTTTCTGTCTAGAGGAATTAAAGAGGCACCTCCAGGTGGGAAACTTATCTGGGGCAGAGGCCACAAATTAGGCTTCCAACATGCCTCAGCTAAGACAAAAAAATAGGGACGGTTGAAATGGTGTTGTGCCTGGAATCAGGGACTGGGGTGGCTGCATTTTTTTGGGAGCTCTGTGTCCATAACACCCAGTAATTTGTCAATTTGTTGCAGAAACACTTGGGCAGCAAACCCTAATTTCTTGGTGTTGGAGTGTCACTGAGCTGAGAGTGACACTTTATATTGAATGGAAGAGTCAGAAAATCCCCAAAAGAACATGGGATATCTCGGGAGTTCAATTCTCAGCATCCTCCCAGCCAGAGGTGCTTCCTGTGGCTTGTCTTTGCACCATTGTGAGATGATTTCCTTGTAGGACCTGAGTGTCCTCTGTCAGTAAGGAAACACCCACATCAATCCCTTAAATTCACCAATAGAAAGATTAGTGGCTGCAATTAAACAGTGATGGAAACAGCCCTGGAACTGGGGAGGGGCAGCACAGAGGTGGGTCACAGACAAAACCAGAATATCCAAGGAATCAGAGGGTTTGTGGATGGTCTTGTACGAGTTTAAGTATTAAATAGGTCTTTAAATAGGGTGGTGCAAGGTTAGTAGCTGTGACAGAGAGAATAAAGGCCAGAGATCAAAGAATGGTTTGGGTTGGAAAGGAACTCAAAGATCATCCAGTCCCACCCCCTGCCATGGGCAGGGACACCTTCCACTATCCCAGGTTGCTCCAACCTGTCTTTGGACACTTCCAGAGGTGGGGCAGCCCCAGCTTCTGTGGGCAACCTGGGCCTGGGCCTCACCATCCTCTGATTAAACAATCTTTTCTTAACATCGGATCTAAGTCTCTCCATGAATGGCCCTCCTGGAAATTCTAACACACACCAGAAAATTCTTGGTTGCTCTGCCTTTGTTTGTTTGTTGGTTGGTTTTTCCCTTGTTTGGTTTGGGGTTTGTTTTGTTTTGTTTTTTTTTTAAGATAATTTTTCTCCAACATGAAGCAGAGACCCCGTGGGCTCATTCTGGGGAGGATCGTCCCTGGTCTGCCTTATCCATAATGTGATGGAAACTGTGGGAAGAAACCTATTGTAATGTAATTTTAGAACTAAGAACTTTTGAGAACCGTCTGCTGAAACGGCCTCTGAGTCAAACCTCTTAAATTACAAGCGTCCTGTGCCTCCAAACCCTCCCAAATTTCAGGATGACGAGCTGTGGTGCTGCATCCACACCTGTCTTTGTGCAGACCTGCAGCTGGCTATCCCGTTTCCCGAGGGAAGGTTTTCACAGCCTCCTCTTTCCTCTTCGTCTCACCTTTAATACAGAACTCAGGGAATATTTTATGCCTTCGGGTGTGTGGGACGCTGCTGGTTGTTTTGGTCAGACTGGACTCGGCTCCCCTCCTCTCCTGCAACACACACATTTTGCAGGAGCCCAGCTGGGGTTTAGCCCTCAAGGAGTTCTCCTTGAAAACCCTCCTCTGCCCAAGATTTGTGCTCAGACCCTTAGATATCAGCAGAACAAGGCGGCACAAAAAAACCAGGGAGTTTTAAACAGCTCCCAGAAATACCTGGCAAAATCCTGTAACCATAAGAGTGACAGAGTTTAAAAATGGCTTTAAAGTCAATCCATGAGGAGAAAACTTCAGTACAGAGGAGCAGGACTTGGCTGGTCTGGTGTAGAGCAAGAGGAAAACAAATTCTTAATAGCGTTGCTTCATGGAAGGTGCTCAGAAATGAACCGATGGGGCTTTTTTGTGAAGTGCAGTGGCGGGAGAGGAGCGTGGTAAAGTCTAGGAGGATCCTCTAAATCCTGAAACTCTACCCAGGCACCTCTAATTCAATTATACCTGTCCCTCTGGGGAAAAGTTTAATTACATTACAAATTAATTTTACTTAAAGAACGGTTGGTAGAAGCCTCCGGGTCTGCATTGATTTATTTTTCCCTTGGTCTTTTCTTTTAACTTTTCTGTTTTGAATTGTTCTGATTAGCTTTGCCTGCTTGATATTCCACATCACTACAAGAGCTTTGGAAAAAGAGCTGTAAGGAGCTTCAGAGAGAGGCTTGGGATTTCTTTGGTCTGACTGAAAGAGCTGATGAAAAATCCTTTGAATTCTTGTGGTGTGATGGATGACAGGACATACTTCATGCCCCGTAATTATCCCCAAATTTGATCAGAGATTTTCCTTCTCTGGGTGGGAAGGACTCCGGTGCCAAATAGGAATTCTCTCAGACTGCACATGGACACTGCTCACTGAAACAGGGACCTTTGGTTGAATAAGCTGCAGTTCCCTATAAAAGTATATTTTTCATGCGGCCACCCATGATAATCATCCAGAGCGTCTCTTTTCTGATAAACACAGTATTTGAAAACAGTTTTTCAGCCATTATGGCCTGGGAATGTCTTCCCTTGTCATGCAAGCCTGAACCATGTGTTTGGGGCAATTAGACCTTCTTTGACGCCCTTCAGGAAGCAACTCTCTCCTTTTTTCTCCAGCTTCGGGGATCCTTTTCTGGCTCCTTAATTTATGTCTGTCTAAAACCCAAATCCAGAGTGTGTCTTTCCCGATAAGCACAATATTTGCAAACACTTTTTTAATCATTATGGCCTGAAAACACCTTCCCTTGCCATGCCCATGAACCATGTCTTTGGGGCAATTAGGCCTCTTTTTTTTTGATTCCCTTCACGAAGTAACTCTCTCCTTTTTTCTCCAAATAAACCGCAGGGATCCTTGACTGGCTCCTTAATTTATGTCTGTCTAAAACCAAAATCTAGAAGGTGTCTCTCCTGATAAACACACTATTTGAAAACACTTTCTTAACCATCGTGGCCTGAGAACGTCTCCCCTTGCCAAAACTACGTGTTTGGGGCAATTGGGCCTTTTTTGATGTTGTGGTTGCCTTTGAAGTAGGTGACCAGCTCCCTCTGGATACCAATACAGAGAATTTGCGAGGAAAAGGCTTTCTGAAGCACGTTTATTTATGTCTGCTGAACATTTCACATCTGCTTGGTCAAAGAGGAGGAGGTTGAGGTTCTCCTGGCTGGTTTAATGCGTGAAGAGGGTGAGGAGAGGAATCCAAATTGTCAGGTCCAGCACCTGCTTCTAATGACACTGGACTTGGAGACGGGGCAGACATGGAATTAATTCCCTGGGTGATTGGCAAAAAAGAACTGGGAACTGTCGAATTCAAAGACGTGGGGGGAAGGGGTGCAACGTGTGTTGGCCTTTGCCAGTAGCACAAATCTGAAATTAAATTAGAGTATTTGTATCAAACTTTCCCCCCTTAAATCACATCACAAAATGCTTCTGCTTAAGGCAGATTCGATTACACGTGGGGTCTGAATACCAGGAGGTCCAAACAATGAAATTGCATTTTCAATTATACAGGCAGGGCCATCTCAGAAGGAATTGTGTGTCTGATCCTTCTGCTGCAGCAGCTGATTCACTGAGTCAGTCCCTTCTGCCCGAGGAGTTCTCTGTGTCTGTATTTTCCTTGCCTTCATCCCTTGTCCTCACTGGGCTGTGATTTGTAGCATCTGGTACCTGCTGAGATGCAGCTCCTGCTGCCAGTTCTGAGCTCTGATCCTGATGGGATTCATCAGCTGTGAAAGGACGAGTGGGGCTCTTTCAAGAGCAGCAGAAGGAAGTTGCTTTTTTAGATGCTCTGAGTTTTAAACATTTCCCGTTGTTTTTGTTTTATTTTGTTTTTAATATGATCAAATATTTCTTGGTTCTGCTTTGCTTAGAAAGGCCATTTTCCAGCTCTTTTCTCCTATGATATTCCAGTTTTGCATGTGTGTTTGCAGGATGTGCCAGTGCACTTGCTGATACCTGGTTTTATTCAGCCTTCTGCTGGATGGGTGACGGAACATTAATCCTTGTTTCCTTTTATCCTTTCGAAACGATGATAATTTTCTTGGCAAAGTGTGCTGGGATCTGTTGGTGAGAATTCCACTGGAAAAACACTACAAGGAATTTTGTCATTCTGTGGAGCAATATGGGGTGTCCCTGACATGTAACTCTGAAAGGTGAGTTTGGTGGACAGAGAAGAGGGAAAAATGTCCTGCCAGACTCAGCTATGACACAGGTGGAGGCTGAGCTTTGCTCTCTGAAGGATCTACAACCTCTTCCTATGATTTTTTTATCAGCTAATTAAACAAGGCCACCAACTTCAAAGCATTGCTTTGATACCAATCCTTGGGATAGGGAGACTTCCCATGGAAGTCATTCCCACAACACCATTGGGCTTGCTGAGCTCTGCTGAGTACGAAACCAAAGTCCCTCTCCAGCTCTCCTGGAGCCCCTTCAGGCCCTGAAAGAGGCTCTCAGGTCTCCCTGGATCCTTCTCTTCTCCAGGTGAACCTCCCCATTTCTCCCAGACTGGCTCCAGAGGGGCTCCAGCCCTTGGAGCATCTCCATGGCCTCCTCTGGAGTTGCTTCAACAGCTCCATGTCCTCCTGATGTTGGACCCCAGGCAGCTCTGCAGGAGGGGTCTCACCTGAGCAGAGAGATGGATGTTTGGATGGATTGCCAGCATAACTATGGCTAATTCCCTACTCTGGGATCCCTTGTGTTGGAAACAACTGTTTTCTCACTGAGTCTTTGCAGCTGATGTCAGAAAGGAGAGAAAAGTTGGTGCAGGGGTGACCAGGCTTCTCCTGGCAGGTTCCAACCTCAAAGTGAGGTGGAGATGTGCTGCTCCTTCATGTGATCATGAGATCCAGAGGATGGAGCTGCCTCTTGGCAGGAAAAAGGCTGAGAACTTTGCAGATCTCCTACTTGGTCATCTTACTCCTGCAGTGTGAACACACTGCCCTTATATCCTCCTTTAATGACATTGTTCCTGCTTTCAAGGAGAGGAGGGGACACAGTACAAACTATTCTCTTCTGGTATCTCTCTATAACTCTCCTCCTTTTGTGCAATTGTTGGCAGAAGTGTCCTTGCAGGCTCCTCGCTAAGGCGTTAATAAAACCTTTCTCCTGTAATTAAAGCTTCCTGGATTTCAGTTCCCTTTATGCCCGTGACATTCCAGGACTGTCTATCATTTAAAATTTAACCCCCCTTTTTATTGGTTGCTGATTGAAGCTGGATTTTCCAAGCAATTTCCAAAGACACCCAGCAGTGCAAAAGGGGACCTGGGCCAACTGTGCTCACTCTATACGAACGTGCAAGGGCTGAGGGGGGAGGCAAATCCAGGCACTTTGGGAGGACCCTCATTCCCTCCTCACACTCATTACCTGAAGCCACATGTTGCAGGAAGTCATGGAATGATAGAATCATGGAATACCTTCAGTGGGATCCACAAGGATCATCCAGTCCAGCTTCTGGCCCTGCACAGACACCCCAACAATCCCACCCTGTCCCTCAGAGCCTTGTCCAAACCCTCCTGGAGCTCTGGCAGCCTTGGGGCTGTGCCCACTGCCCTGGGGAGCCTGGTCAGTGCCAACCACCCTCTGGGGGAAGAACCTTTCCCTGAGATCCAACCTGACCCTGCCCTGGCACAGCTCCAGCCATTCCCTGGGTCCTGACCCTGGTCACAGGGATCGGAGCTGCCCCTCTGATTCCCCAGTTTAGAAATCCTTGGAATTCGGGATTGTTCAGCTGAAAATTCCCCTGTTTCTACTTGTATCCATCACCCCTTGCCTGCCCATGTGCACCTTTGAGGAAAGTTTGGCACCACCTTGTCTTTATCATTCCTGGAATCGTAAAACTGAAATTCCAGCAGACTTTGCTGCTCCAGCATCCAGGAGCCTCCTGTGCTGCACTAAGAGAGGTGACTGATCTCCACCCTTTGAGGTCTGATTATTTTCTTCACCTTTTCTCCAGAGTGAGAGGTTTGCCTTATTCTGTCAGGTTTGTTTTTGGTAATGAAGGTGGGGTTTGTCCCTTTTTTTCATTTGTTTTTAACACTTTATTCTTGCTGTTCCTAATTGGCGTCCAGATCCAAACTTAAAATGCCAAAGGTAGCATTTTCCGTAGCTTCGAGTCCTAAAAACTTCAGCTAGAAATTGCAGTCTCCAGCCTTTTGTTTCACCACAGGTGATAAATTTTCCCGTCAAAAGCTTCACAGCCTATTTGCCTGTGATACGAGAAGCCAAAGGAAACAGAACGTGCTCTTCCACAGTTATAGGGCTATAAAGGCATAATAAAAATAAATGTGGTAACAGTAGACACAACACCTCAGAATATGAGCCCTCAGAGTCAGCAGTTCGGTTGGGTAGGGAGGTATTTTTATCAGCAGAGGACGTTACAGAAACTCAACACCCCACACCCAAAAGTGTCCATCTCTTGTAAGCACAGAAGGCCCAAACATACCGCTGCAGAACATTATCTGTGCAATTAAATGAGACCTTTGGAAACAGTAGATCCAGAGGTTTCCTTTGAAATTCCTTTACAGAAACAACGAGAATATTATTTAATGCCATCCCGCAGCACAGCTCCTGAAGGCTGCTCACAGCTCACGTACACAGAGAAATAACGACGAGAAACTCTCTCCTTTGGGTCTTTGTTTGCCATTGCAGAGGGATTTTCTCCTGCCAGCGGTCACTCTGGGTTGTGCAAAAATACCACTGTTCCCCATACGAAGAGATCTGCCCACCAAGGGCTCCTGGACTAATTTAATCTCTTTTTCCCCGTTTCCAGATTTCGCAGAGTTTGTTTTCCTGGGGCTGTTCCTTACTGAGATGTCTTTGAAGATGTACGGGCTGGGGCCAAGGAACTACTTCCACTCTTCGTTCAACTGCTTTGACTTCGGGGTAAGATGAATCACAGAGGAGTTTGGGTTGGAAGGGAACTTAAAATCACCTCATCCCACCCCCTGCCATGGGTAGGGACACCTTTCATCAGCCCAGGTTGCTCCAAGCCCCGTCCAACCTGGCCTTGGACACTTCCAGGGATCCAGGGGCAGCCACAGTTTCTCTGGGCAACCTGTGCCAGGGCCTCCCCACCCTCACAGGGAAGAATTTCTTCCCTCTGTTTAATCTAAGCATGAAACCATTCCCCCTTGTCCTGGCACTGCATGCCCTTGAAACAAGTCCCTGTGTGGCTCTCCTGTCATCCCGCAGGTCGGGCATTCAAGGGTGGGTGTGGCAATCCATGGGAAACGGTGCTGGGAGCGTTTCTTCTGCGGGGAGCAGTCCTTGTGTAAATTAACTGCAGTGCAACACATTAATCTTCCCCTACTTATCATCCTTTTTGAAGCAAAGTGACAGCTGGGGATTTCATTTCCTCGGCAAACTCCAGGGTGTTCAAACGCTCTGATTGCCGGGAGATTCTCCCTCCCATTTAAATGAGGTGATTGAAAGACAAAAAGAAATAGAAAAAAACAACAACCCCACACACATCTTCCTGCTCATCTCCTCTGTCATCCCTTTAATGGCCTTTACCTCAAGATACACGGGCAGCACTTTGCAGTGCCCAGAAGGAGAAGAGTAAACACATGCTTTTTGTGACAGGAAGGCAATAACTCACATCCAGAAGCCCGGGCTCAAAGTACAGCTCTGAAGTGTGAATACTGGGGCTGGTTTTGGCTCCATCTCACAAAGAACATGGCACGGGGATGGTAATTTATTCATTAAAAGCTATTAGGCTGTAATCTGTGCTCACAGAGGATAACTCGGCCTCTCTTATCTTCAGCGTGGGCAGAGCAGGATTCGGGCTGTGAGTTCCTGTAACAAAGCAGATATGAAGCTTTTGATACAGCCAGGGGCAAGGGGAGAACGGTTCAGGTCACTGTGCACGTCATCCAGCCCTTCTCTCTAAGATTCAGTCTGCTGGGTCTAGTCTTTGTCTGCCAAAATGCTGGGAGTGATTCCTCTCCCCCACGGAGCAAAACTCCCGCGAGGGAGGAGGAATTCTCACCTTCAGTAAGTGACCTCTCCTCAATTCAGGGCTACAAGTAGAGCCAACTTTTTTGGCTGGAAAGTTCAGAGTAAACTGACTTTGAGATTAAACCGCCCAGCCCAGGCATCACCTGTGTCCAACTGCCCCAGGGGTCGCATGAGGCTGCCCCAAGTGTGGGGGTCTCCTCTCCGAGGTGTCCTCAGGACACCAGGGTGTGTAGGTGCCTCTCTCTGCCTGCAGAGCCCAAGGGATAATGCACAGACCCAAAATTTCACCAGAGAAACCAGAGCACAATCAGTCTCTTAAGGGTGTCACTGCCTTGTTTAAATTCCCTGGTAACAGCCACTAGGTTGATGACTTTCCCCAGTGGATTAGGTGAGCTCCAAGCTGGCTGCAAGTTTCCTGGGATCCCTGCATCCAGGATGTTCCTTCCACAACAAGACCTTGCCCCTGGCACTCAGGGACAGGTGATTTTGGAGCTTGCACCCAGCCGAAGATAAACCCACCAGTGTCTCTTTGTGTCACGCTGGGGTTTGTGCAGCACTGGCAATGAGCTTTGTGAGTGTTTCCCAGGAGGTTGAAGCTGTTGATCTGTTTCTAATTCTTCCTGCTTTGGAGAATCCACAGGGATCCTCCTTCTGTCTCTGTTTCTTCCTCCTCACCCACCTTCCAGCCCCCAGAATTAATTCAGCGGCTTCACCCCCCCGGAACATCACACAGATCTGTAGCCAGTTTAGTCTGACAAACCATCAAGATGAAACCATTCAAATGCAAAAAGCCAAACAACAAATCAGAGCAACATCAGCCTTGGGAGTAACAGTCCAGAGGGGTCTCATGTGAAACAGGCCCCCAGGAGGCCCTGCTGGGATGCCAAGGAAATTAATTATCAGTGTAACACGTGGAGGGTCTAAGGGAAGGGTTTTGCCGATTCACGAGGGATTCCCAAGAGTGAGAAACTGTGGGAGGGAAGTTTGAGCTCCATCTTTTCCAGGTGGGAGAAAAGGGATGAGCAGCTGCTGCGTGTCTGCCTTTTCTCGAAGCTCAGGGCGCAGCATTTCTTTCGGGCATCAGCCCCAGCCCTGGCTCCCTGTTCACATTCCCTCCCCCAGCCCAGAGCAGCTGCTTGCTGGGTTCTGCTGAGCATGTTTATGGTGTGTTTTGCCCAAGTGGGGACCAGGGGCAGTGGGAGCTCTGAAAGGCTGGGTTAATGTGAGCAATAACAGCAATTGGCAGGGAAAGGCCTGTTTTATCTTATTAACTGTGCAGCAACCTGCGTGGAGATAATTGCCCTTTCCAGCTGTGCTTAACCCATTGCTGCTTTGTCCTTCTGGTAGGGAAGGATTTCTCAGCAGGTTTTTTTCATGGCTTCAGGTTGATTCCCTGCCGTCCTTAAACCCACCGGCCAAAACAAAACAGGACTTGAAAAAATCCACCTTGACTTTGGGACAACTTTTGTCAATCCCCTGAGGCAGCTGATTGGATGTGTGTGCTGGAGGCTTTGCTGGGTCTCATAACAGCAATTGCTTTAATTGCTCTCCTAAACGCTCTCAGATGCCAGAAGTTTCTGGTGGATCTCACCCAGAGCTTCACTGTTCTGCTGCAGGTGGAGGTTTTTGGTCCTTCTGATGGTCAGGGAAGGATGGGGCAGTGCCCCCCTCCCTGGATCTCTGTACAGACCCACTGGGTGGGGTGGGAAGACGAAGGGTTGGCATTTGCAGTTGAGCCAGTGTTAAAAAAATACAATAACACAGCACAGTGTCATTCAAAAAAAAAAAAAAAGGTTATTTAAGGTAGTTTGATTGCTGGAGATGAAAGGAACAAGTTCCCAGCCGTGTATAGGAGATCACAACGTGCTCTGCTCCTGGGTATTGCCCTTTCTCAGGCTGGACTGCAGAAAGTTGGGATAAGGATTTCCAGGGCCCTTGGTTAATTTAAGGGTTTCCAGTGCTCTTGGGCAATTTATGATTTTCCTGAGGTTTTCCTAAGAAAACCATCACAGCCTGAGCGCTGATTCCTGGGCTTTCCTCAGCCTCACAACAGAGAAATAAGCAGAAGTTTTGCCTCATGTATATTAAAAAAACAACCTTCTTCTTGCAGGTCATCGTGGGAAGTATATTTGAAGTTATTTGGGCTGCAGTGAAACCAGGAACCTCATTTGGCATCAGTGTATTGAGGGCGCTTCGACTGCTGAGGATTTTCAAAGTAACAAAGTAAGTCCAGCTCCCTTTTCACTCTCACAGCAGACTTTTAGCACCACGTGAAATCTGGATTATCAACCCCACAGCACGGAGGAGCGCTTTTTGTTTAGATTTCTATTTCTTGTTATATATTTATATTTATAAACAATAAAATGAAGAAATTAATTACCTGAAGTTGGAGGGAAAAACCCCCAAAGCAGTGCCCCAAACCCCTGGTTTTGCTGGCACAAGAGCCCTGTCTGTCCTGACATCCCATTAGGATGGTCCTGATGGGAGCGGGAGCAGAAGGAAACCGCAGATGCAGAATTGCCCTTTTTCTTGGCTGGGCAGTGGGGGTTCCTGGCAGTCAGAAATTTTGGGGAGTTTCTGAGCCTGTATTTGCATCCACAAAGATTTTGAACAGCCCTTTTTTTCCCCCCGGCCTCGTGCATAGGCTTTTCTGCCCTTGGGCAGAGGGTTCCACAGTGTAATGATGGGCTGCAGGAAAATATCCTTTTTTGCTTTGTTTCTAAGCCGGTTTAAAAGCAAAAAAATCTCGTGATGTCACCCCTTGGCTTTTGTGGTAAAAGAAACAAATTTCTTATTGACTTTCTAAGTCCCATTGACTGCCCGCTGTCTTTATCTGCTGCTCCTGGAGGATTTGGGCACTGGAAAGCCAAGCTACCCTGGGTATTGCTGGCTGCTAAATCCTGCTGCCTGAGCCCCTGTGTTGACACAAACACGCAGAGTTTTGCTGCTGTCTGTGCTGTGTCTGCTCTGGGCACGTCTGGGAGGTTGAATTTTCCCTGGGGTTGTGTTGCCACGGCTTTTTCCGTTGTTTTCATGCCCCTTGCCTCGCGTTTAATGTGCTCTGGCATCAGCAAACAGCTCCTGTGCCCTTTAGAAACCCATCCAGAGCCATTTCTGCGGGGTTTCGAAACTGTGCTGTGCAAATTGATGGCATATTCAGGTGCTCCTGCTGTTGTGTTCCACCTTAGTTCCTCCTCAGCTCTCCCTTCTTTCCATCACCCTCTTAATGCTCCTTGGCTTGAGGAGGAATAAGAACTCCTGCCAAAAATACCCCTCTCACACAACTGCCTTAAATAAATAAGGCCCAGGTGATGGCATTTGAACCAAACAATAATTGGAAGTCACCAGGTACCTTGGCAGCTGTTCAAAGGCCCAGGTTTCCTTGGCTCTGGGGGGAGAGGGGGGGGGTTTGCTGATTGATATCTGTTAACGATTCTGCAGATCCCAGATTTGTGTCATCCGTTGCACTCTGGGATAAAGGGGGTGGAAACATGAAGTTCTGTGGTTGTCTGGTAAAACAGGTGGGCGCCTGCACCAAAAACGTCACTGCAGTTTGCCTTTGCACGGATCTTAGGTGTGGAAAGCTCCTGGTTTTGCAGGAAATTCAGAGCAATTTAATCATCAGCAGATAATTTTATCCCGAGCTAACTGAGAGTTACTATGTCTGATTGTGTGTTGTGCTTTTTCAACGTTTTTTGGAAGTTAAAATCTTATTTTTGGTTGAGTTTTGACTATTCCTTTTAGCCAGCAGGATGAAGGGATGAATCACAAGAGCTGTTTAGGTTGAAAAAGACCTTTAAGACCTTCAAGAGCATCGAATTCAACCGTTCCCCCAGCACTGCTAAGGCCACCACTAACCCCTGTCCCCAACGGCCACATCCACACAGCTTTTAAGTCCCTGCAGGGATGGTGACTCCACCACTGCCCTGGGCAGCTGTGCCAGGGCTGGACAAGCCTTTCAGTGAAGAAATTTTCCCTGATATCCAGCCTGACCCTCCCCTGGCACAGCTTGAGGCTGTTTCCTCTTGTCCTGTTGCTCGTTTCTTGGGAGAAGAGATTTAACTTAACAAACCGAGCCCAGGGCTCCCCCTTCCTCAGCTCATCGGTGACATTGTCACCCCCCTGATCCTGACGTTCCCTTGACGTGATTATGTGGAATTTTCACCGGACACAGACGGGAATGTGCTCATTGCGTGACCAGCAGCCACGTCCCTGCAGCTCCCATGGGATGATCCCGCATTATCCCAGTGTTTGAGCTGCACAGCTCAGTCCTCTCATGACTCATGAGAGCTACCAAAGTGCTGCCACCAGGCACAGTTTCTGCCCACACTCTCTCTTTACTGTCTTTGCTCTGAGAGCACCCTGACCCTCGGTAGTTTTCTGTCTCCTTTTCCCATCTCTTCCACAGGAATTTGTCTCTGAAACTCCCTGCCCTGGTTTATTTTCCCTCTGTGTTCAGCAGAAGCCAATTGCAGTCCCAGAATCACAGAATATTCTCATTTGGAAGGGACGCCCAAGGATCACCCAGTCCAACTTTAAAGTGAATGGCCCAAAAAAGGATTTGAACCTGACCTTGGTGTTCTTAGAGCCAAGTTTTAACCAACTGAGCTAAACTCAGTCCTCCTGCTTTGAATAATCAGTGGGATGAGCCCTTTTGATTCCCTCATCCCAAATCAGTGTGACCATGGACAGCAAGAGTCAAAAAGTGAAATTCCAGCCGGCCTGAAAGGTGCCAGCAGGATCCAGCAGGAAGGGATACAGACTGAGAGGGGCTAAAATTCAACCAGGAGGACGAGGGCAAAACAGCTTCATGTGCTTGTCTTTGCCATGGCAGAGCTGAAGAGGGACTGGTGGATCCTGCTGATCAGCTCCTCAGAATATCCTGGTGCTCTGTATCGGGGTTTGGTGCTGAGCTATTCCAGGACAAGGCAGAGCCTCCAGCTCACGTGGATTTTGGGTCCAGCTGTGTTCAGTGCGAGGTGTGAACCCCTTGTATAAGGCAGGTGTGGTCTGAAACTGCTGTGGCCAGCAGGGGGGAGCTGTGTGAGCAGCAAACCCTCCCTCTGCAGGGAGAGCAGCTCAGCCCCTTTTGCTTTGGGACTGAGCCTGAGTAGTTTTGGTTGCACCTGAAGATATTCTCCTGAGAGACCGAAGTTTATCCTGAAACCTCTGTCACTGTATTATGGAAGTAAATTTCCTTGGACTGGGAGTGGAAGATCCTGCTTCTCCTGGGATGGATGTGGCTGGATCTTCCCCAGCACAGAGGAAGATGGGGTGGTTCATGTTCCTCCCAGCTACACCCGGGGGAAGGAAGAGGGGGAAAACAAAGACGAAGGAAAGGGGATGGTGACTTTAGCTCTGAGCTTCTCCCCCCATCAGCAGATCTGACAAATCCATGGGCTTCCTTCTGCTGGGGATCCACAGCCACACTGTAGGAATGAGCTCAGGGTGTGGATCCACCCCCAAACTGCAGCAGGAGGATGCTCAGGGCGGGGATTCAGCTCTGCAGGGCCTCTCCCACTGCCAGGCAGAGGAAATGAGAGAAGCCACCGGAGAAAAAGAGGGAAAGATTCCCCCCCAGGGCCTCAGACTCACAACCTGGAGCAGAGGACACGTGAAATGGCTCTAAATCACTCCTTTCCTGCTGCCTGTTCCGACCCCATTGTTCCACAGGAACCTGGGTCCAAAAGGAGCTTCATAGCTCTTTCTGCATTTCCTGACCCATTAGTTTTCCCAATATAAACCTCCCTGCCTGTTCTCAGCAGGGCAATAAAGCCAGGAAGGAGCTGTTTCCGAGCACCTTTCCCAGCTTTCCCATCCGTTGACATTCCTGCCTGTGGATGTGCCAGGAGCTGTCTCCGGGCACAGGGGAGACAAAAACAAACCATCTTCAGTATCTGGCCAGATGTGGCTTGGATATGTCAGTCAGGATTCAGGCTGAGCCATTCCCTCTTGCCACGTTGGAATTATCATCCTGGATTTGTTCTCCTCCTCCTCCAAGGCTCTGTCCTGGATGCCTGAATTTCCCCACACTGAAGGCATCACTGGGCACTGATGTGTGTGTGTGTGAAACTCCCACAGGAATGTTTCAACACGTGGGAATTTATATCCACTGGTTGATACCAGCGTTGGATGAGTTGGAAGGACACACCACAGAGAGGTCCTGGTGGGAATGAGCTGTTTATTCCTGATTTGTGTGTTATGGAGAGCTGGATTCGCTGTTCCCATTCTTCAGTGTCACCTTTGTGATACTGATACCATTTTGACCCCCCTGCTGATTCGGGGCATTTTAGTTCTCATCTGGCTGCTGTGCTGGGTGAGAAGATGCCAAAAGGTCAAAATCTATCCCAGGAAAGGGGTCACAGAGGAACTAATCCAAATATTCACTACACAGACTGCTCTGTGTGGGGACACACACACCCAGTGACCATCTCTGCCCTCGGGATGCTCCGACAGATTTTGCCACTCCATGAGCTGGGGTTTCCAACAATAGAAGGGAGCTTAAAGATGCTGATATTCCTTGTCATTCTCCTCCTTTTTTATAATAGGAAAATCAGACTGGAAAAGACCTTCAAATCATCAAGTCCAGCCCTGCCAAGGCCACCACTAACCCACGTCCCCAAGTGCCACATCCACAGGGCTTTTAAATCCCTCCAGGGATGGGGACTCCACCACTGCCCTGGGCAGCTCATTCCAGTGCCTGACCACCCTTTTCAGGAAGAAACGTTTCCCAGTATCCAACCTAAACCTCCCCTGAGCCACTTGAGGCCATTTCCTCTTGTCCTATCACTTGGGAGTTAATTCATATTAGTTTCTCACCAAAGGCTTTTCCCCTACTCACGTTCTCTCTTGGCTGCTCTGCTCTGATCTCCAACCCAGGTACTGGAATTCCCTGAGGAATCTGGTGGTCTCCTTGCTGAACTCCATGAAGTCCATCATCAGTTTGCTTTTCCTGCTGTTCCTGTTCATCGTGGTGTTTGCTTTGCTGGGGATGCAGCTCTTTGGAGGACAGTAAGTCGAATTATTCATCCTGGGGCTGCAGGGCTGGAAGAGTCACATCCCGCTGCCCTCTCAGACTTCCTGGGCTGCTGGGGAGTTTATAGGAAAATAATTCCTTTTCCAGTGTTCCACCTGGAGCTGCACTCTTTCCTAAGAGAGAACAACCCTAATCCAAAGCCCCTTTGTCATCCCACAGTCCCCACATACACCCAAGAAAGAAACAGCCCTGGGGAAAGCATCCCTTTTTATTAAGGGAAAAGCAAATTCTTTCCCTGATATCCAGGGCGACAATGTATTTATTCACTTGGAATATTTTTCTGCTGGAAAACGTGGTTCTGTTGGATCTGATTATTCTCATTAGAAATGCCACTTGTGGTGAATTTTGCAGCACGAAATATCACAGTATTATCACTTCAACTCCAGCATCAATTCTGAAATGAAATAACACGGCTTTATTTGGTCTTTTTTTTTTTTTTTTTCCCCCCTCAGTCAATTGCTATTTTATCTTTAAAATATTAAAAAGAAATTATCTACTAAGAGGGTAATTTCAATTTGGGCTTTTATGCACCGGAGGACGGAAACTTCTTGGAACGGTTTGTTCGGCACAAATCACTTGAGGTTTGGATTGTTCATTTTAATTGTGGCTGCAAATGAATTTCGGAGTTTTCCCTGGGAATGAGATTGAGCTCCCGATAATGGTTCTGTTGAGCATCCTCCGAGAGACACCGCGTTCCCTGCTGTGCTCGCCTCGGGCTGTTGTTGCCAGGTGGAACGAATGCTGCTCCCTGACTTGGTTTATGGGGCGTTCCGGGGGACTGGGAGATGCCTGGGAGCTGCTTGGCCCTCACCGCTCCGCTTTTTTATTGCCTCCTTCCCCCCAGGTTCAACTTCCAAGACGAAACTCCAACCACGAATTTCGACACCTTCCCCGCTGCCATCCTCACAGTGTTCCAGGTAAAGCCACGCCTTGGCCCCGGGGAAGGGTTAGAAGAGAAATTCCTGGGCACCTCTCCTTGCTTATGGAAGGCAAAGAGGCCCTCAAAAGTCTGTGGAATTTAGGGGAAAAAGTCCTTCCTTTTCACGCGTTTTGCTTCGCTGATCAATCAACACATCCTTAAAAAAATCAAATTTAAAAATCAATGCTGTGGAATTAAGGAAAACTAGAACGAAAGATTTTTTGCTAGGAATTAAAAAAAAAAAATCGATAAAATTGATAAAATAGATCTTTCTGTGCTGTTCTCGAAGCCTGTGTGTGCCCAGGCTGTTGTCTCCCAGCCCTGGGATGGCAGCTCTGGCTCATGGAATGTCCTGTCTGTGATCCTGGAGCGAGCCAGTGCTTGACCTGCTTCACTTTTGCCATAATTTAATGAGCAGAGAGGCCCGAGGTTGCTCCAGGCAGCATTTTGCAGAGTAACAACTCCAGAGAAGTTAATGCAGGGCGAGAATTGCCTTCCACGAGAGAGGCGCACCGGCCTTGGGCGAGTTCGGGAGACGGCAGGAGGAACTCTCAGCCCTGGGAGATGCTGGGCTTTAAAAACCCAATTTTGCAGCTGTTTTCTTCGTAGCTTTTCTTTAAAATGCTTATTTCGGGCGTTTCAGTCAAAGCTGGGGCTGCTGCTCCGTGTGCAGGTGACCCTCCCAGGTCTGAGGAACCCGCCCAGCATTGTCCCACACAAATCCTTGGCGTGGGCTCAAGCCGAGGCTTCACCCCCCCATCCAAACTTCCACAGAGCTCAGCAAGGCTTAACTTGTGCATTTTGAATTTCAGCGCCGTGGCCCAAAAAGGGGCCCAAAAACCAACGATTTTTGGATCAATTCAGCAAAAGAATCTAAAGGAAAACGTGTGCTGTGACCTCCTTCACGTGGGTGTCGCTTCTCCCCAGCTGGGAAGCAGGTTCTGCCCTGACCTCCTTGCAGGACGCTGCAAACCACGGCACATTAATCTTTGCACATTAATATTGCTCATCAAAGGAAGGGCTTAAAGATACCTAAAGGAATTGTCACGGAGCAGGAACTGAGCCTCGGTCCAGCTCTGGATAGGAGCAGCTGGAATGTTGATGGGATTTTGCTTTGGGAATATGGTTGTCCATGAGAGTATTTAGCTGAAATACTTCCCTGAGATAAATACCCTGTGGGGTGAAGGAAGACGCTGTTGGGTTTAGGACATTTGTCCGGAATGTCAGAGCTGTGAATTAAACCCAGCAAAACCCATCAGCACTGGATTCACTGAGTGTAGCATTTGGATGATGATGATGATGATAATGATAATAATAATAATAATAATAATAATAATAATAATAATAATAATAGCAGGTTTCTTAGGATTGTGGGAATTGCCAGGAATGGTGCTGTTGAAACCTGGTATCTCTGCATGACTTGAAAATGGAGAGGGGGGAGAAATTTTGCCTGGAGTGCCGTGTTGGAATGTGGCTTTTGCTGCCTCTGCCTGCGAGAGAGCCCTTGGGCAGAGCTGTGCAGCAGGCAGGGAACCCCGAGGGGCAGGATCACCCAGCCCAGCTCCTGGCCCTGCACAGGCACCCCAACAACCCCACCCTGTCCCTCAGAGCCTTGTCCAAACCCTCCCGGAGCTCTGGCAGCCTTGGGGCTGTGCCCACTGCCCTGGGGAGCCTGGTCAGTGCCAACCACCCTCTGGGGGAAGAACCTTTTCCAAAAATCCAGCCGACCTTTTCCCTGCCCACAGCCCCAGCCATTCCTCAGGTCCTGTCCCTGGTCACAGGGATTGGAGCTGCCCCTCTGATTCCCCAGTTTACAAAACCCTGGAATTCAGGATTATTCAGCTGAAAATTCCCCTGTTTCTACTTGTATCCATCACCCCTTGCCTGCCCATGTGCACCTTTGAGGAAAGTTTGGCACCACCTTGTCTTTATCAATCCTGAACTGAAATTCCAGCAGACTTTGCTGCTCCAGCATCCAGGAGCCTCCTGTGCTGCACTAAGAGAGGTGATTGATCTCCACCCTTTGAGGTCTGATTATTTTCTTCACCTCTTCTCCAGAGTGAGAGGTTTGCCTTATTCTGTCGGCTTTGTTTTGGCAGCAGGGAGCAGAGGTTGGAGCTGCCCCTCATGAGGAGGTTGCAGACCCCAGAGGGGTTGCACCTTCGCTGTCTTCGTGTCCCTCTTTTGGACACTCTTGATAGCTTTAGATGTTTTTTTGTGCTGTGGTGACCCAGCTGCCCCCAGCACTCGAGGTGAGGCTGCCCCAGCCCAGAGCAGAGCAGGACAATCCCCTCCCTCGCCCGGCGGGCGGTGCTGGGACTGAAGCCCCCCATGTGCTCATCCGTTTCCCCCAGGGAGCATTCCTGGCTCCCCCTGACCGCTCTGTCCTTCCTTTAAGTGACCCCCTCCTCCTCTCTCTCCAATCCCTGCAGATCCTGACAGGGGAGGACTGGAATGCCGTGATGTACCACGGGATAGAGTCGCAGGGCGGGGTCCGCTCGGGGATGTTCTCCTCCATCTACTTCATCGTCCTGACGCTGTTTGGGAACTGTATCCTCCCACACGTGCCCTTCCTGGGCTGCCAGAAGGACCTTATTTTGTTTAATTTCTCACACTTTTACACTTTTTCCAACCAAATTATTGCTTTTCTCCCTCCAGCACCTGGGCTAGGATGTTGTAGGTAAGTTATCCGGGTTGGTGTTGCTTTTCTTATGGCGACGTGAGAAATTTTGATTCAATTTAATTTCATGAAATTTCATTTCAATTGTTACGTTTTACCTTGAGAATGTCCTATTGTGAGTTAGTTTCTGTTTTCCTCGAGAATGTCCTCTGTGAGTTAGCTTATATTTTACCTTGAGGATGTCCTGTTATGGGTTACTTTGTTGTTTTCCTTGAGAATGTCCTGTTATGAGTTAATTTATGCTGTGGGAAAAACAACTGAAGTCAGGTCAGAGCAAGACCTCTGTACCTCGAACATCTTCACAGATGGTTTGTGGTTGGTGAGGGCAAGAAAGAGTTGAAAGTGGTTCGGTGGGTAGATGAGGCTCCATTCTCTTGATGCCTTTTGTCTACAGGGCAGCTTAACCAGCTGTGCTGTTCCAAATGCTGGAGAAATTATCCTGTCTCCACTTAGTGCTTAAAATTTAATTCTAGATCTTGGGTTTCAGGCTCCGGGAGCATTCAGTCGTGTTCCAGGACTTGGCACATGAAGTGTCTGGTTTTTCCTGCTTAGAGATGAAAATCTCTCGAGGGCAACAAGAAACTGGGGGCTTGTGCCTCTCCCCCCCCAGAATGTCCCAGGGTGTCCTGTGGGGAACCAGCAGCACTTTGATGTCTGGTATGTCCTGACAGGACTTGGGAGGCAAGAGCACAGTGACACGGAGACGGGATTTTGGAAGGGAGGCTGTATTTTGTACAGCAATGAGGCAATTCCCTGATGTCACATCTGGGCATGAGGAAAAGCCAGAGCAGAGGGGCTGTGGTGGCTCTGGGCCTGCCGATGGACTTGCTCCGTGGAGTTGTTCCCATTAAGCAGGTACAGGATCCTTGGTGGGGTGTTTGCTGGCTGCAGCCTCAAGCTGGAGTCAAACAGAGCAGCCTCAAAAATGGAACTTTGGAAGCTGTTGCAGAGACAGAGCAGCCCAGCTGGTTGGTTTGTTCTGTGAAACAGGGGTAATAACTGAGCCTTGCTGCTCTGCTGGGGAGCCCTCTGGGGGCCTTCCGAGCAGGGAGAACCTTCCTGCTGGTTACAATCCCAGAGTTCATCTTTCCCTGGTATTTGGGCTGTCTGGGTACCTGGGAGAGAGGGAGGGGTCATGGGAGGGCAATAAAGACACAGAGCTGTCACAAACAGGGGCTGCATCAACTGGAGGGCGAGATGACAAGGGATGTCTCCAGCCCTTTCCTGTGCTCGAGATCCCCCCATTAGCACGAGGAACAGGGATGGGGAAGAGCAGAGCAGACAGACAGAGCTGTGCTTCTCACACCAGCGCGTCCCGGCGGGATTTATCCCATTATCCGGCGCTGTCGGAGCCGCAGCAGCCGCGGTGCCCGGCTGGCTGGGCAGCCACGCTCAGACATCCACCTCCCAGCCCCTTCCAGAAACACAGCCTTCGGAAAACTGGGTCAATGGAGAGCTGGGAGGGAGGGAGAGCTCTAAATCCTCCGGGCTTGGCATTTGAAAATGAGATTAAGCCGTAATCAGGCTTGACAGCACAGCTGAGAGAGAGACTTTTACCCTCAGAGCAGCTACGATCCTGCATTTTTGAGGCACGGGGTATTAATTGCCTTCCTCACCTTCAATTCAGAGGGGGCTTCTCCCTTGTCCTGCAGTTTTCATTTAAAGGGAAAGAGCAGAGGGTGTTCAAGGGCAGGGAATAAGGACCTGGCTCACCTGCTGCCACTGCCATGAGCTTGGTGTTTGCCTTTGCTTGCTGGGGCAGTGGGGAGGTGAAACCTTGTCCACGTTCTCCTCAGAGCTCATCCTGGCTTTCCCTTCTGAGGTGATCCGGGAAGTGGCTTTCCTGGCTGTTTTCCTGAGTCATCCCCAGTGCCTCTCCCCTCCCCTTTGCCCACAGCCATGTGCTGGTGGCACAGCTTGAGCTCCTTGGGGCATCGCTGGTGTGTTTAGCAAGGAGGATGGACCAAGTCTGGATTCTTTAGTTCTCCATGGGTCCTGCAGGTGGGGAGAAGTTTGCTGCAGGTGGCTTTCTTTGAGCACAGAAAGAGGGAAAAGTTGGCTGACAAAGAGTAACCATACCCAGAAAACCTGCTGTAATTTCCTGGAAGGTTTTTTTTCACCAACTTCTGAAGTTTTCCAACTTCCCTAAAGAGAAACTGTGGCTGCCCCATCCCTGGAAGCGTCCAGGGCCAGGTTGGAGCAGCCTGGTCTGGTGGAAGGTGTCCCTGCCCATGGCAGGGGGTGGAATGAGATGATCTTTAAGGTCCCTTCCAACCCAAACCATTCTGGGATTCTGTGGTGCTTCAAGTGAACAGAACTATAAACCTAAGACTGACCTATTAATTTCCGTGGGGATTTACATCCCTGTTGGAGAATTAGAGACCTTGCCCTCGTAGAAACTTAGTCTGGGAATATCAGCAGCTTCCCCAGAGAGTTTGTAAGAGTCTCTGTGCCCCACACAGACCTGTTGGCCTTTGAGCAGCGTGGGCAGGAGGGGAGAGCTGGGCCTGGGGGTGTGTGGTGAAGGCTGAGGGGTTCAACCTCTCCCGTGTGTGTTTTCCATGGGGATTGCGGCAGTGATTCCACTAAAGCCTGTGCTGGTATTTCAAGCAGCATTTGGGGAAGGTCAGGTCTAACCCTACTGGTTCACCAACTTAGTCTGTGATGCCGAGAGCAAGCAGCAGGCACTCATTTATCCCTGAGGGGAGGCTGAACTCCGGGACTTCCCAGCGACAGAAGTTATCATTAACTGTCAGAACACAACCAGGAACATCTGAAAATAAAGTTTAGTTTGCCCTGCATTGCTGCAGGAGGTAAAACAGCCATTAATGCAGTGATGCTGCAGAGTTAAGGACAGGTGAGTGCAGAGGGTGGAAGTGTCCCAACCTTGGGGTCACTCCCCAGGGAGACCCCACAGCTCAGGGAACACACCATGAGAACACACTGCAAAGAGCAGTCTGAGTTGTTGATCAGCTTAATTCTAGGCTAGAAACACAGAATTATGTGGTATCCTGAGCTGGAAGGATCATCAAAGGTGATTAACTCACCTTAAATTAATTATTAGATTAGATTAGTGTGACTTCATTGCTCTAACCGGGGACTTCATAAAGACCTGTCCACTCTGCCTTGCAGAACTCCCTCCAAAAAAGCTTTAAAAATATACCTTTTTTTAATGCAATGTGCCAAGTGTGGCTTTTCCATCGCTCCCCACACAGCTGTGCTGGGACTGAATTTCTTAAGCAGGACTTTTCGGTTTTATTTTCTTACTGGTTTGATTTTCTTACTAGTTTTATTTTCTTGTATCGCTACTGAAATCAGCCAAAGCCCTTCTGGAGTCTGACCAGCACAGGGCACTTTGGTTCCTCTGCTGGGAGGGGGTTTATTTTCACTTTGTGAACTTTTTTGGCATTTTTGAGAGTTTGGGCAGAACGGATCAAATCTCCTTAAGAGAACTGGAACTGGTGATTTTGGGTCACCTTGCAAAACCTGCTCTTTTTAACCATGAAGGACTCTTTTTCTCCTCCCAGAGTTGTTCTGGGCATCAGGATTGTTCTTTTCCATGAAGAAGAAAGGTGGGTTGGTGCTGATTGGTGCTGCTTCTCACTGCACCTTGATTCTTCCTTTGGATCCAATTTACTTTTTCGAGGCATCACTGCAAGGAAAAGATGCTGAAAGTTTGTTTTTCTAAGTCAGAAGTGTCTCACTTTATGTTTCCAGTTCCAGAGAGTCTGTGTGGAACCAGAAAGGGTTTAATGGAAGTGGTGAGATCGGAGCAAGAGCAGGATTTGGCCCATTTGCTAGGAAATGACACTGTGCCTGTATTCATTGTTATCCAGTTAATGGATAAATGGAGGCATCTGTTGAGGGGGGGGTGGGAATCCAGGAAAAAAACTTGCAGAGGAGCCTGAGAAGAAAAGTAGGAACTGCCTGGAGGTGCTACCCTTCAACTACTGGGCAGGAGATCCATCCTGGCCCAGGCTCAGCCATCAGCTCTGAGCCAGAGCCTGGAGTTTGGGGGATATTTGGGAATCCCAGAGCTCTGCAGAAAGGACTGAAGGACCTTTTTTTTTCTGGGGGCAGAAACACCCAAGTCTGCCAGACTTTGTCTGCTTGGAAACAGATCAAAACAGCCTGATCTGATAAAAAAAAAAATTAATTGTATTTCCAGTGGTTGCTTCTGTTACACGAGGCACTCTGAGCATGTGTGCGTGTGGGAGGCAGGGGTAGGAAGATGGTTTTATTGCTGAGGCATTTATTCCCAGAGTAGGAGGTTTGGAAGTGTTTCCAGCATGTTGGGAGCACCCCAGAGGAAGAAACCCATCTGATAAGCACAGACCAGCACAGACCAGCACCCCAGTGGTGCCTCAGCCCCTCCACCTGCAAGCCTTGAGTTCAAAGGAAAAGGGGAAATTAATGTACCTTGGCAAGTGAAATGTTGATTGAGTGTGGGAGGGGCTGATAATTCCAGCATCGTCTTCTCCTGGGCTCTCTGGGGTCGAGGTGCTCCCACCCACACCACTCCCTGCCCTCCTGGGATGGGGGAAGGAGCAGTTGATGGGCATCACATTTCAAACCTCTCTCTCTGTCCCAGAGGATTCACCTCCAAATGGTAAAAACCTCCATCCCACGTTACATGAGGTGGAGAAAAACTGATGGATGACGTGGTTCCTGGCTGGAGAAACCCCAGGGCTCTGCATCCCATCCCCTGTGGGGTTTGGCAGTCAGGCAGGATGCAGATGCATCCTAAGAGATTAATACAACTCCTGCTTCCCACTGTCACAGGCACAGGCTCCAGGTTTGATGGACATCAGGCTCTGGGGACACTCATGCCAATGGGAATTAGAGGTTGGAGTGCCTGGGCCTGAAGTCTTGGCTGAATTAGTTTTGGTGAAAGCTCCTGAGAGGGAAAGCAAAGAGGCTCTGAGCTCATTGTTTGGGCCAGCTTTGGTCCCTGGCTGCCTTGGGAAGTCTCCTGGTGCCATGGCCATGTGGGACCAGGCTCTGCAGCCAACATGGAGCCTGCTGGGACACAGGGGGTTCTGGGCACAGCCTTGTTTGGGAGAGACAACTGCGGGTGGTGAATCAGCCTCGCCCCACTCCTGGCTCCTCTGCCTGCAGAGAAACCTTGGGTGCCTCCTCCAGGAGGTCTCCTGAGGAGTGGAAAGCAATGGAGGGGCACCGAGGCCAAGGTTTCCCAAAATCTCATTGCAGGCTGGCAGCACTCTGGGAGCTCATCCCTCACCTCTCCTCCCCTCACATCCTTGTGGCTCCCCCAGCTCACCATCCTCACCCTCTGTCCTACCCTCCCTCAGCATTGCCCTGAGCTGGGACAAAGCAGGGGACACTTCACCCCAACAGAAAATCCCAAAATGTCCATCCCAGACTGCTTTGGGTTGGGAGGGACCTTAAAGCTCATCTCATTCCACCCCCTGCCATGGGCAGGGACACCTTCCACTATCCCAGGTTGCTCCAAGCCCTGTCCAACCTGGCCTTGGACACTTGCAGGGATCCAGGGGCAGCCACAGCTCCTATGGACAACCTGTGCCAGGATCTCCCCACCCTCACAGGGAAGGATTCCTTCCCAATGTCCCATCTAACCCTGTCATCTGCCAATTTTAAGCCATTCCCCCTTGTCCTGTCACTCCAGGCCCTTGTCCAAAGTCCTTCTCCAGCTCTCCTGGAGCCCCCTACAAATACCTGGATTAGTTTCCTGAAGTCCTTTCATGGGGCACCTGCAGCTGGTCCCAGCCCCACGTTTGGCTCTGGTGGGGACCCTGCAGTGCAAACACAGAGGCAGCACTTGGCTGCTAAAGCCTTTTGGATCTCCAGAGGTTCCATATCCCTGAGATCCACTCCATTCTCATCTCCACTCCTCTTAGGAGGAGCAAACACAACTTTCCTCAGCTCTGGAGTGAGTGACTCTCCCATCACCAGGTAATGTGCAAGAGCAAAATGCGCTTTCTCCTTGGGAGGGTCGTTGCAACTTGCTTTTGCTTTGCTTGCCCTCCTTTCCCAGGTGAAGTTTCCTGATTTACGGTTGTTCTGGGGCTGTTTTGCAGACACAGAGCTGGAATGAATACAACAAAACAACCCACAGCCGAAATCGTTAAGTGGAAAAATGAAAATACAACATGAATAAATAATCAGAGGCCGATGTTATGTCTCAGTGATCTAATGCAGGGCTGTGCAGAGGGACCAGCCAGGCGTGGGCACTGCCCTTGTTTAGCTGGGCTGGGTGCAATCTGGGCAGGACTAACAGCCTGTTTCCCAGCAGAGCTCATTATGTGGGGCTGCCTGCCCTGCTCACAGGCTCTGCTGGCGCTGGGGCTGCAGCACTGGGGGTGGAGGGTGGCCAGGATGCTCTCACTGTCGTGTGGACTTCAGCAGGACAAGCCAGGCTGGTTTTTTCCCAGCACTGTAATCCAGCAGTGACTGACCTTCATCTTCCCTGGTACCCAGCACCCTCGTGTAGCTCTGGGTATTTATTCTGCAAATGTTGGCTTTAAAATGACGGATTTCCTGCAGCTCCACTGCTTGTCCTTTTAAACAAGGCGGAGGGGAAAATGAAGGGGTGTGTGGGCAGGAGTGGAGGGGGGAGTTTTCCAGAGTGGAAAACCAGGGGCTGTGGTGTCTCTGGGGGTTGTAAAGCCCCCTGTGTGTGTCCCCACCAGGGGCAGGTGCTGGGGAGGAGATAAATGGATGTCCAGCCCTTCCTGGGCTGCAGAGCTCCAGGCAGAGGGGGGTGGCTTGGGAATGATGGCAAAGCGCCGGTGCAGGGGGTCAGTCCATAATCCATAATCCATAGGTGGGAAAAGCAGGGTGGTGGCAGCAGAAGGGAACATTTGGCTGTGTACCTGCTGGCTGAGGAGCTTTTCCTTATCTGCCCCCCAAAAGACACCCTCCTGAACGTCTTCTTGGCCATCGCTGTGGACAACCTGGCAAATGCCCAGGAGCTGACCAAGGTATGTGTGAGATTCCTGTTTCTTCCCTCTGAGAGAGCAGCTGATGACCCAAAATCATGCCCTGCCAGGCTCCCCGAGCCTGCTCCTGCCATGCCTCTGTTTGCCAGTTTTCCCAGCAGAGCAGGACCCGGAGGTTTATTCTTCTCGGGGTTTTGTTTCACTCCGGGCTCGTTGCAGTGAATGTTATTTTGTGCCCTTTCCTTTGTTTTAGCCCAGAGTGGGCAGTGGGCATTGCTCATCTCACTGCTGCGGGGAGGTGCTCAGGCACTTTTGCTGGTTCCAAGAGCAGAGGAGAAGCAATTCCCAGGTTTGGGCTGAGCTGAAGCTCAGAATGACTCAAAGGCAGGTGTTGTGTTGCTGCCTTTGCCGTCTGACACTCGTGTTTCTCCCCTCGCTGAGGTCTGGGGTGGATTAAAGAATTAAAATTTCCCAGTCAACCCCCTGGAACTTGCAGAGGGTGTTTGGAAGCCCCAGTGAAGGTGTTAAACCTTCCTGCCCCTCAGCAGGGGAAGAGAAACCAGAGGCACCGACCTGAGCACAGGCAGAGAGCCAGGCCCTGGCAAGAGATGGCAATGACACTGGTGTAACTTCAGTGTATGCAGGATTTTGTGTGTGTAAATATATATATATACACATACAGATTTATATTGGAGTATCCCCTGTGGAGAAGATTTATATTGGAGCATTCCCTATGGAGAAAAACTGACAGCCTCAGTACTGCACAAGAAGCATTTCAAGTGTGCTGCCCCTGATATTTGTATTTATTATTACATACTTCGGGTTTCTCTCTGTACCACACTCAGATGTGTTTATGAGTAGCATGAGGGGCTTTTTTTTTTTTGCACATTTTGCACGTTTTGTACATTTCCAGTTTGTTCTCACTGATAAAACCATGAACCCCGATTGCAGTGCTGCTGCTGCTGGCACTGAAAACTGGGAAATAAACTCTGCAACCAGCTTTTTTGGGGGTTAGAAAGCCAACAATGCTCTATTTCAGTGCTGGGTGCATGGGGATTATTCCTCAAAGCTTTCAAGAGCAGCAACCCCAGAGCCCGGGTTATATTCATGGCAGTAACACACACTCATCACATTTATATTGCATCTTAATTATATTTCATTAATACATGGATATATGTTAATTATTTCAGTGAACTTCTTTGGATGTGAGACGGGGTCTTGCCAGGGTCTTTGGTGGTCATTTGGGTACACCCCATTCCCTAAAATTCCCTTTTATGCCCCTGGATCTTCTGACGGATCTCCTTTCCACAAGAGTGTCTCGAATATGTGGTCAGGTCGTGCTGCACTCCTTTAATCATTCTTTACTCCACCACTCTGTCAATGTTCTCAAAACTAAGACACCTCCCAGGGCATATTAATCACTAATATAAGCAAATAATGAAACAGTAGCCAGCACAAGACTTACCAGTCACAGATTTAGGGGAGCTACCACAAGGCCACCCTAATCTCTGGCATTTGTACTGAGCTCTCTGTGGTACAAAACTAAGCATCAACCACAGATCCAGGGACCACAGACTATTGATAAAGGAGTTTCCCAACTTCTCCCACTGCTGCAGAGGGTCCTTCCTAAAGAAACATAACTTGTTTGGTAACACTGCCACTGGCATCGGTCACAGGGGCAAAAGCAGCACCACAGGCACCTTAGGGGCTGTGTTTTACTAGATTTATCTGTTCCCTGTGCTGCTGCAGTGGGCAAGGATGTTTTCTCTTGTTGGAGTTGTAGGGAGGTGCAGGAGTTCATTCCCCATCCCTGGAAGTGTCCAAGGCCAGGTTGGAGCAACCTGGTCCAGTGGAAGGAGTCCCTGCCCATGGCAGGGGGTGGAATGAGATGATCTTTAAGGTCCTTTCCAACCCAAACCAATCTGTGATTCGATGGAAGTGTTCAAACAGGTGTAGATGTGGGGCTGAATCACAAAATTACAGAATCAACCAGGTTGGAAAAGGCCTCTGAGTTTCACTGAGTCCAACCTGTGACCCAACCCCACCTTGTCACCCAGCCCATGGCACTGGTGCCACATCCAGGCTCTGCTCAAACACCTCCAGGGACGGGGACTCCACCCCCTCCCTGGGCAGCCCATTCCAAGGGCTGATCCCTCTCTCTGCAAAGAACTTCTTCCCAATGTCCAACCTAAACCTGCCCTGGGGCAGCTCAAGGCTGTGCCCTCTTGTCCTGCTGCTGGTTCCTGGGAGCAGAGCCCGACCCCCCCCGGCTCCCCCCTCCTGTCAGGGGGTTGCAGAGAGTGAGAAGGTCTCCCCTGAGCCTCCTCCTCTCCAGGCTGAGCCCCCCCAGCTCCCTCAGCTGCTCCTCACAGCACTTGTGCTCCACACCCTTCCCCAGCCTCGTTGCCCTTCCCTGGGCATGGATTAGTGGTGGACCTGGCAGTGCTGGCTTAACTTGACAATCCTGGAGTGTTTTCCAACCTCCTTGACAATCCTGGAGTGGTTCTATGGATACACCTGCAGCTCCACAGCTCAGGGACACACGTTTCCCACCCCTCAGTCAAAATCCACATCCCTGTTGTGGCTGAGCTTGTCTTTCCCAGCTTGTCTTTCCCTCTGTGGAGCTGCAGGAGTGGCTCCAGCTGCCAGCTTTGCCTGGAGGGTGTTTCCTGACATCCAACCTCCAGCCCAGACTGTACTCTCAGGTGTCTGATAAAAGTTCCTGTGTCTCAGGCCATGCTCCTGATCCCCCCTCTCTCACGATCAGCTCAGGGCTGCGTTTAATGGCTTTGTTTTTATTTTTTTCTGGGATTTTTTTCCCCTTGCAGCAGCTCAGCTGTTTCTGTTCTTTCTAACACTCCCAGAAATCTCCAGCCTGGAGGCACAGATCCTGCCAGATTTATGGGAATCCCTTGCATGTGCTAAGAGAGAGGATCAGGCCCAGCACAATTCTTGGATAATGAAGCTCATCCTGCTTCTTTCTTAATCCTTTAAGTGCTTTCTTGTGAATATTTCAACAGCTGACAGGGACACTTAGAGACCCGACTTTGTTGATGTTTATAAAGTGTAATTAAATATTGATGGATTCAGCAGCATGGCCAAAGCATAAAGCTTCTTGAGGAGCTATCTTTTTATTTATTTTATTTATGGTAAAAAAAAAAATAAATCACCAGAACTTGCAAAAGAAGAGGAAAAAAGATAGAAGTAATTCAATTACACACATACCTGGAGAATGAGGGACTTCCTGCTAAGTAAATACGATCATGGAAAACCAAAAATGGCCCAGAGATACAATTAAGTTACTCGGGAGTCTGTTGATCTCAGGGGACTTCCTTGACATTTACGCTGTGAATTGAGATCAGTGCTGCACATAATGTGGGGAAACCAGGAGCAGTTGGCAACTGCCTCCGTTTAGGGAAGACACAAAGCTTTCCAGCCTCAGGACTGAAACGTTTCAACCAAGGTTTCCACTTCTGGCTGATAATTTGGATTTATTTAGAGTGGCATTTTGACCATTCCTTCACTGGGCCTCGTGACCTGTAAAGGAGTTCTCAGAATTGGAACTATATTTAACCGAAACTTCATCATCCAGTGTGTGTTACAAAACTCGCCAGAAAGACTCACAAAAATGAGGGATAAAAAAGAAGCACCTTTGTTTTCAACCTGTAAAGAACCTGCTCTCCAGCCTCTGCCTCTCCTTCCCTTCCCTTCCCAAACCTTCCCTTCCCAAACCTTCCCTTCCCTTCCCAAACCTTCCCTTCCCAAACCTTCCCTTCCCAAACCTTCCCTTCCCTTCCCTTCCCTTCCCTTCCCTTCCCAAACCTTCCCTTCCCAAACCTTCCCTTCCC
>VXAY01005397.1:57848-68946 GCA_013399855.1 Oxyruncus cristatus | reverse complement strand
TTCCCAAACCTTCCCTTCCCTGCCCTTCCCAAACCTTCCCAAACCTTCCCAAACCTGCCCTTCCCTGCCCTGCCCTGCCCAGCCCAAATCTTCCCAAACCTTCCCTTCTCAAACCTTCCCTTCCTTTCCTGCTTACTCTAACTCTGCCAACCTAATTCCTGGTGATTTCTGGGAACTCTTCTAAATCCCTCTGGGTTCTCCACCCTCTGGGTTTTTTTTTTTCCCAAACATTGGCAGGCTTTCCTCGCTCTTCACTTATTCAGGGGGAATCTGCAATTGCCCCCCAAAACTGCTTTTGAAATCTTCTCTCCGCTGACCATCCCACCTTGTCCCTGATGGGCTTTAGCTCAATCCATGAATTTTATCACTTATACTCGTGGATTGAGACGAATTCATGGATTGAGATAAAGCAGATCCTTCATCCTCATTAAACTCGAGTGAAGAGCCACCACAACTGAGCCTTTATTTTCCTAAATATCTTAAAGCACAAAAGTGAGGTTTTTTGATCTCGGTGTTCCCTGAGAAACCAAGATAAAATCGTGGAATGGGAGGTAGGAGGGATGTGTGAATTTGACATAAAAATGTCAAATTTGACGTAAAAATGTATGAAAGTGTTGAGAAATTCCCAAAAATAATAGCCTGAAGCAGCCAAACTAAGAGTTGAACATCCATGAGCCCCACCCCCCTCCTCCTGTGAGGGCTTTAATTGGTGAACTTTATTAAAGAACAGTCAGTGTTAATGATCTATATCATCATGATTAGCTCAAAAAATGGGGTTTACCATGTGATAAACTGGTTTTAATTAAGATTTAGGGCTCTAGAAAACAGAAGGGAATCATAAAAGAGGGATGTCCTTATAGGGAAGACCTTTATATGCACTTTCTGTGTAATGAGGGTGACAGGCTGGGCTGGGTGGATGGGTGTTGCCATCAGAGCACCAGTGAGACCTCTCAGGTCAAGCATCAGGCAAAAAAATCAGTTAATTTTTGGAGTGATCTGCAATTCCTCTATGGGAGGAGCTACGGAAATATTATTAAATAGCCTGCTATTTAATAAATAAATATTGCTATTTCAAATACTGTAAAGGGTATTATTATTATTATTATTATTATTAAATAATATTATTAAATATCTGCAGAAGAGAGGCCTCGTTCTGAGTTAGGGATGGCTGAAGTTACAACAGCAATGGGTGTTTTGTGCTGTTCCTTCAAGATGTGGCATCCAGCAGAATTACTGAGGCACCAGAGGGGGATTATGTAGCAGAAGCTACCCATTTTTAAAGCCATTTTTAAAAGCTGCAGCTGGTGCTCTTGGTGCAGGGAAAGAGAAATCAAGAGCCATTGATTTTAAGGCTGTCGGAGATTCCTCAAGACAGGAAACAACTTGAACATACCTGGGGGGTGAAAGGAAATCCTTAAAAGCCTTTTAATTGGGGTTTTATTCATAAAAAAAAAAAAAAATCTTACGTTCTGCAGGTCTGGGATGGGTTAGGGTGGGGTAGAGTTAATTTTTTTCCCAGTAGCTGCTGGCTGGGATTTGGATTTGGACCCAGGCATGTTTTACTAGTGCTGAGCAGCATTTACAGAGCCCAGGGGAGGAGGCCGGGGGTGCACAAGGATTTGGGGGGACAAAACTGACCCCAACTGCCCCATGGAATGTTCCAGAACATGAGGGTTCATGCTCAGCATGTAAAGCTGGGGGAGAAGGAGGACAGGAGGGACATTTGGAGTGATGGACTTTGTCTTTCCCGGTCACTGTTGCATGTGATGGAGCCCTGATGTCCTGGGCAGGGCTGACGGGTGTGATCACAGGGTGTGATCACAGGGGCTGCCTGTGCAGGGAAATGGGATTTAATTCCTTTCTTTGCTTGTCTTCACGGCTTTTACTTCCCCTACTAAACTGTCTTTATCTCAATCCATGGACTGCATTACTTTCACTCCTCTGGCTTTCTCCCCCGTCCCCCCAGGGTGGGTGTGAGTGAGCAGCTGCTGGCCAGGGTTAAACCACGAACCCCCTGGATCTCCAAGGAGCCTCCAAACCATTGATAAATTGGCTGCAATTTGGCAGCTGAGAAATACTGACTTTGTGTAGTTGCTCAGCGGGGTCGTTTTTTCATGGCCTGGCTCAAGTCCTTCATTCACTACAGTAACAATTGCCTGGTTATATTTGCTAACATTTGAAAAAGGAAAAAAAAAAAAAAAAAACCCAACCAAAAAGAAAAAACTTGTGTGGTAACAATTTTTTGCCCCTTAATTTTCCATCTTTTCTTTTTTTCTTCTTCTGAAGGAGAAAACAGTTTCAAAATGAGCTTCAACTCGAGGCAGCACCAAAGTCAAAGCAAGGAGAGTTGTTTGTGCAGATGGAATTCAGGGTGGACAAACCTCTGATTTCCTGTTTCAAAGCTGGATGTCTTGCTGCCTGCTCTTGTTATTTGAAGATTAACTCCCTCACAGCATTGCTGTTGAAGGGCAGAGAGAGAGAGAGATCTGTAAAGTTTGACAGAAGAGCCTGTGACATGTGGTTGTTCCCTGGGTGTGTGTGATGCTGACACTGCCGTCAGAGCTCCTGTGCTCACCCTGACATGATTTTACTATTAATTTGGCTGGCTGGGAATTCTCAGGGATGTTTCCCCTGGAGGACCACTGAAGATGAATCAGGCACCTTGTGTTTTTTGCCCTCATCTCGTTGTTTAGGATCCTGTGGTTTGAATCTGAGTGGTGCTTCTCATGTTGTTACACTGGGTAGGAGGAAATAAATCCCAATTACACTCTGCAGGCACTTGCTGTGCCAGCGGAGCTTTAAAGTCCTCATGGTGTGCAGAAATCATGGACATAACCCTCTTTTGCTCTATGCCTGTGTCTACAGACCATATTTAATACTGTTCCTTTTTGTTTTCACCCTCTGAGTCCTCAGTGATTCATCTGAGAGGAGTGGAAATATCTGGGGAAAACTGCTGGGAGCAGGACCAGTCAAATCCATCAGGTTTTGTTGGATTTATTGTTTCAGAAAAGTCACCCTGGCAAGAAGTCAGGGAGGATGTAGGAGCCTTTCTCATGCATTTCAGCAGGACATCACTTCAGGGTGGCTTTACACACACAGGTCTGAGATGAATGGGGCTCAGAGCACCCCAGAAATGTCCCACTCGTGGTCAGGGCTCTCCCTGGTCTCCTTGCCCAGTGCTCAGGGGCAAGAGGAGACCCCAGAGAGGCACCAAAGCTTTGGGAGGGACACGCGCTCCTGGTCAAAATGCACTGAGAACTTGGCCAAACCTCGCATCTCTCCTCTCAGCTTGCACCAAGACCCTGCCCGGGGGTCCTTGCAGGAAGATATGAAAACCTGCCCCGTGTTAATGAGCTACCACTGCTCTCCCAGCCCAGCAGTGACCGCCGCACACGAGCCACGCCCTGGGGAGCTCCGGTGGTTGTTGTGTGCTCTGACTTCTCTTGATTTCTCCCTCCCCAGGACGAGGAGGAGATGGAGGAAGCCACCAACCAGAAGCTGGCCCTGCAGAAGGCCAAGGAAGTGGCCGAAGTGAGCCCCATGTCTGCAGCCAACATTTCCATAGCAGCGTAAGCATTCCTTGGTTATTTGGGAACTCGAACCACTTGGGTGCTGTTTTTCAGTGTCACTGTGTGTCTGTTCAACTGGAGCATCCCACAGGTTGACTGAATATTCAGTGCTGATCACTTAACCATTAATTTAATTAAGGATTTCTTTTATTTGATGGGTTTTTTTCCTTTTTTTTTTTTTAATAATGCCTCATCTTTTGCCTTGCTCTAAATAACTGTATTTCAGAAGGATCTCTTTTTTTTTTTTTTCAAACTGTCCTAGGATAGATTTCACCAGGTGAAGTGCTAAACATGTCACTTTGGGTTTTTAGTGACCAGAGGAATGTGAGCACGGAATGTCTTAACTGTTCTTTAACGATCTCTGAGAATTGAAATGTAAAGGCCTCCTCTTAAATATCAACCCGAAAAATACGCTTGAAAGCTCTTTCTTTGCTGTTTGAAAGAGTTCTGAGGTGAATAAAATCATGTATGTGGCCAGTCACTGGTTTGTAGATGGAAACAACAATTTGCATTTTATGGATGAAACACCTGCACAAGCTCTGTGACACCAAAATCCCTGGAAAACCTTGCTTTGGGCACCGCCTTTCCATAGATCCTGATCTAGCTGAAGTGGAGCTATGATCTGTAGGTGGAAGTACTTGTCCAGGTGTTGGTGAGGTCAGTTCTGCCTGTGTTTGAGAGATGCCAACCTGGAAGTGTCCAAGGCCAGGTTGGACGGGGCTTGGAGCAACCTGGGCTGGTGGAAGGTGTCCCTGCCCACGGCAGGGGGTGGGAGTGGATCAGCTTTAAGTTCCCTTGCAACCCAAACCATCCCGGGATTCTATTCTCTGATACCTTGCAAGGGTTTACTGAAAAAATATGTTCTTCTTAAAAGTTCATTAAAAAGAACTTTTCTGGAATTTTAACATCAGGACAACCGGCACCAAAATATTTTACTTCTACAATTTACTGAGAGCCGCTGATGTTTTCCAGACCCTTTTTACAGGGGAGACCTGCGAGGGCTGGGGAAGCTCAGGGGTTAAAATAGAAATTTCCTGTTCAGTTTTATTGTGAAATCTCTGGAATGCAGCCGGATCCTTCCTTATTCGTTCAGTGCAAAGCTCTTGAGACCCTCGTTATCGGGAGTTTAATCCACTTCATCAAAGACAATGGGCCAAATGGAGCCAGCTTGTTATATGTGAAGGGAAAGAAGATTATTAATTTGGCTATTTTATTCTTCTTGCCATTTTATTTTGCCGTTTGTGCTTCAATCAGCTCCTCTTCATGCTGTGTCTGCTTGTTGGCTTTAAATATAATCCTTGCCTTACAATGGTTTCCTGTCCAATCTTGAAGAGAAGCCAAATGAGGACAGTTGCTCTTGTTCTTTGATTAATTTCTTGGTCCTGTTATTTTAAAATGCGAGATACCGACGAATCTCTCCTCCTTCTTTAATCAGAAGCATAGTGAAGGTGAGAAGGTTTCTTAGAAATCAGCAGAGAAAAACCAACCCACTTCAGTGGAGTGAAGGTCTCACGCCCCGTTTTTAAATTGCTTGGAGTCACTTCATGCCACGATTGTTTCACCTGGTTTTCGGTAGCACAGGGCTGGTTTTGTGGCAGCAATTCGAAGTGAATGCAAAAATACGGATTTCTGCTCGTTTTGCCTCAAACTGAATCTGCCCCCACCCCACATTTGTGGGAACGTTTCAGTGAGCACAGCTGGACATCAAACATTTCCACGTCTGCTGAGCGGGGTCCCCCTGGGTGGGGCCTCCCTCCAACAACCGTCCTGGGATTTCTCCTTGGCTCTGCCGTGGGAGATGCTCCCAGGGCCTCTCTCAAATCTCACAGGGCTTTAATTCGGGCCAAAAAAAAGGCATTAAGGTCAATAGGGTGATGCCCAAATGGATGATGACTTAGAGGAAAAGGCAAGGGAGAAGTTTTGTGAGACAGGAAGAAGTGCATGGATGGGTTGCTGGCTCTTGATCCATAAGGTATTTAATGAATCCGTGTCAATGCAATTAGTTTTATACATGAATTCATCCAAAGGGGCTCAGCAGTGGCAGCTTTCAGGTTTGAAGCACCTTTCCCTTGGATATCTCTGTCCAATAGTGACTCTAATTACCCCATCACTTCACTTTTTATGCTCTTAAAGTACTCAATGATCCTGAAGATGGAGCAGATCCCGTGTCCATGGCAAGTCTTGTTGGATCAGATCCAGAGCTGGACATGCCAAGGGTGAAAAAGTGCTTGAAAAAGGGATTTTTGGTGTCTGGAATTATCACCACAAAAGCAGAGCTTGGGCACAAAGAAGTGAGAAACAAACACCTGTAGAAGAACTAAGTGGGTGGTGAACAAGGGCTGGGGAAACTGGGATTGAGCTCCCAAAGGCCTCCTGCCAAGGTGGCTCCACCCAATCAGTTTGTATTTGTATTTTCTCACGGGGAATCATTTACAATTAAATTCTACAATTTAATTTTCTTTTCAGATGAAAACGAACTCATGTGAGAATTAATTTCCATGGCAGACATGTATAGCATGGATGGATGTTCTGAAAAAAAAAATCAACATTTTCTCTACCTGCATGAGTCAAACTGGTGTTAGCAGAGGGCACCATGACTTGCAGTCCCTCAGTCACGATGTTCATGTTCCTGGTGTGCTTGTCCACCTCCCACAGAGGTGACAAAGCTGTCCCTGGGCTGAGCCTGGGGAAGAGTCCTACTGGCTGTTGTGCTGTTTCACTGCTGAGGTGCTGTGCTTGCTGTTTTATTCCTCTCCCTTGTCAGTCCTGCATCAAGGACTCAGAGTGTGGATCTCCCCCAAAGCTCCTTCCAGGCCTTTCCATCCTCTGGGGTGACCCCTGAGATCAGCTCAGTGCTATAATTATACTGAGGTCGTGGGTTGGATACCAGTTTAAGAGCTGGAATTAAGTATCTCTGTGGGTCCTTCCGACTCAGAATATCCTGTGATTCTCTGTCTGCTCTTCCACCTCCGTTTTTCCCGTGCCTGCAGTTCACCTGCACCAGTTACACAGAATCCCAGAATCAACCGGGTTGGAAAAGACCTCTGAGATCATCGAGTCCAATCCTTGACCCAACCCCACCTTGTCACCCAGCCCATGGCACTGGGGCCACATCCAGGCTCTGCTCAAACCCCTCCAGGGACGGGGACTCCACCCCCCCCCTGGGCAGCCCATTCCAAGGGCTGATCCCTCTCTCTGCAAAGAACTTCTTTCCAATGTCCAACCTAAACCTGCCCTGGGGCAGCTCAGGGCTGTGCCCTCTTCTCTCCTCTGCCATTCCAGCCTCCTTTCATAACCGAGCTCCAAAAAAAATCTTCAGTTTATTGCGTTGGCTGCAAAATGTCATCTCCCAAGCATAACAACCTGGCTGCTTATTTAGTGCGTCAGCTTGGAGGGTCTGAAGAGGCACCTTCACCTTCACACGTGGAATGGGCTGCTGTGTGAGCCACGAATTGTTTTGTGACTGATGGATGTGCTGGGGATCTCTTTTAATAACATGCTCATCACTGCAGTGGTGTCGAGGCATCATCTGTCTTGCATCTGCCTCGCAGTGCTCCGTCACAACATTCCGCATTTGTTTGTAGCTCCTGCTTCAGGCATCTCCCAGGGTTTCTATGGTTTGCCTCCTGCTCCACCACAGGTTGACAGATTTACCTGGCCACAGTTTGTCTCTTCACCTGGCGAACCCTATCCCGAAGGGGCCCTTTTAATTTTGTGGCTTTCCAGATTCAAAAGCTTACGGTGGTACATTGCTTTTGTCGTTGTTGCAATGTTTGCTTGAAAATACGTGTTTAATTTAAACCAACCGTTCCATTCTTAGTTTTGTGATTATTTTTTTTTGTTGTTGTTGTGTGTGTGTGTGTGTTTCTTTGTTTTCTGTTTAGCATTTTCCTTGCTTTGTTGTTTCTGGAGGTGAGTTTTCTGGGGGTCGTTCAGTTTGCCCAGCGTTGCGTTGGAGACCCTCTGTGTCATACAACGTTGAGACCACTCAGCCTCTGAGCCACTGTACAGGCCCAGGGCTCGTTAGAGCAAACCATTGGTGCAGCTCCTTGGTGGCCAGAATGGAGGAGGCGGGGGGGAAAAGGGGTGATTAGAGGGCAAAGAACTTTGTGGTGCCACCATGAAGGTGCCAGTGGAAGGAAGAGCCACTAGGCTCACAAAGACCCCAATGCAAACATATCTTTTATTCCCTGTTTTCCTCCATCTGATGCCTTAATTCCCTGTGGTTGGGTTCCCCCTCCACCTTTTCCATCCCAGCCAGAGATGCACCAATGGCACGTACAAAAGGGGCTGAGACGAGCACACCTGGCCCAGCAAGACCAGCCAGAGGGACACGAGCTGTGGCACCCCTGGCATCCATGGATTTTCCAGTGGCCTCTCTTCAGCTTCTCTTAAAACAGCAATTTTTTTAGCAATCTTAAATTTGCAGGAGCCTGTAGGTAGTTGTGTGAAGTCACACTGAGCGAAACCTTTTGCGTTCTGTGACTTTGGTTTGGGTTTGGGGTTTTTTTGTTTTTTTTTTTAATTCCACGTGGTAGTCGGTTACTGTTGTAGCCAGACCCAAGGAAATTATTCAGTCACAGGTATGGGGGGTGGGGGGGTGAGTTTTGGATGGGAGGAGAACTTCCCAGATGTGGTGGCTGAAATGTGGTGGACAGTGACCGAGACCTCAGGGATGTGGGCACCAAACCTAAACACTGTGGAATCACCCACTGCCATTTTTCCGAGTTACTTGTGCTTCCCAGGACAACCTTCCAGCCTCCAAAGGCCTCTTCATCTCCAGGCTCTGACTGGGTTCTGCTGGTCCCTCACAGGGTTGTTCAGAGCAGTTGACACCTCAATTGCAGCCCCACAGGTGGACGCTGCCTATCAATGGCAGAGAGTTAGAAAAGCCAGGAGAGAAGCTCCAAGAGCAAAGAGAGGTGACCCAACCCTTCACTGTGACTTCTCAGAGCTGCCTGTCCCTTTTGTACAGGTCTGGGGTCGGAGGGGAGGGAGGGGGAATCGCTCTGTTTCTCCAGGACATTTTCCACCTCAGAGGCTCCATATTTTCCCTCTGTCTTGGGAACACTGTAGTCTGTTCCCGCGCCTCTGTTGGGCTGTGGGTGCCCAACAGGACCCAGCAAGGAGCGTGTGTGAACACCCAGCCCGTGAACCTGCTGTGCTGGGGGATGTGTAGACTAGAAGAGGTGTTCCTTTTTCTCTTGCTGGCTTGTGATTTCTTTCCCTTTCTTTTCCCCCCCTGGAGTGTGTTGGTGTGTGAGGTCCTGTGGTTCCTCCTGTTAATTACCTTTTTGTCCTTGCTGGTGGTGTGCCAGTGACTCAGCTCCACCCAAAGGCACTCTCTGTGCCCTGTCCCTCGTGCATGGTAAGTAGCACCGAGCGAAACTCAAGTGCTTTGCTTTGGAGAAGGAGGCGGCTTTGCTGCCTGGTTTCACCCCCTGGACTTCCAGCACAGAATCCCTCAAGCTTCTGGTTTCAAAAAAGCAGCAGTGGGAGCAGAGGGGTGAGCCTGGAGAGCTGCAGGACTTGTGTAACGTCGGCTGGCCAGGCGACGAGGAGACCTGGCAGGAGGAGAGCGTGGCCTCCGTCCCGCACTGCACCAGCCGAGGCCGGGATGATCCCCACGGGTCATCCCAGCCCTCTGCTCTCAGCAATCAAACCCAAAACTGCCGCAGGTGTTGCACAAGACTTGGTGCTGACTTCAGGCAAATGAGGGCAGCCCAGTACATTCTCCTCCACCCGGAGTTTTTCCACCTGTTTTGCCAGAGAGATTTCTCAGTTATGCTCGAGGCCATTTGTGCTTGATCCCTGCAGGGTTTCCCTGACATCCTGGGGGCTCAGCCTCCAGCCAAGGAGTAAAAAGGTCCCCAGCTTGAGCAACCTGGAAACAATCATTTTCTCGGCAACCAAGCAGGACAAGCCAACCCCACTTCGACTCCTATTTCATTTGGCACAATAAAAAATGTAGAAATACTGAAGCTTAGGTAGAATATTTTAACCTGTTTCAGCACATTATTTGCTTCAAGCAAAACTTTTATAAGGCCTTTCATAATTTCTCTCATATTCATTCCAGGTTCCTGAACCTCAGGATTTTGTGTTACATAGGTATTACCCGGGCCAACATTTCTGTTTAGAATGATCCATTAATTGTAATAAGTGTATAGTTAAAACTCTGCTTATATGATATCCAAAGGACATTAGATTTTAATTGGCCTTCTGGTTTGCTGGTATTGATTGTTAACAGATTAAAACTCTCACGGAAGCAGGAGAAAAAATGCTGCAGCTGGAAAGGCAAACCCAGGAGGTAAAGGGATTTTATTTTCAGTCTTGGGGACAGCTCTTTGAATGATGTAGGTTGATCAAACTTATCATTTATAACTACGAAAAAATTAATGCTTCATTCAAGGTCTGTCCTGGTTTTCCGTAGATTCCCTGCCAGAGGCAGAATAAACTCTTTTCCTGTGTAATTCAGTGATTTCCATATTTAGAACCCCCCACATTTATGGTGTTTATAGGAACACTGGATGGAGGAGAATCTACGAAATGACTTGTGAACTGAAAGAAGCTCCTTTCGATTCTGTCTGACAAAACTGCAGCAGGTTTTTAGACACAGTGACCCATATCTGGCCAGTCTGAGCTCAGGCACATCCCTGTCCCTGTCCCAGGAGAGAGGTAGGTGCTTCTGAAGAGCAAGGCTGAGGCAGGGACTGAGGAGAAGCTTCCTGCTGGAGCTCAGGTGGATTTTGGAGCTGGGATGTGGCCCAGGGTCCTCCTCCCAGCCCGTGTTCTCCGTGTTAAGCTTCCTCCTCGTGCCCCAGGCTCACAGCAGGAATTAGCACCCTGCTCCCACTTGGAAAGAACTCTTTGCAGCACAGCTGTAAAAGCAATCCCCACCTGGGCCCACAGAGGCCTCTCCCTGAGGCGCCGGAGATGATTCCACGGAGGACTCCCACGCCGTGAGTATGGCACACGGAGGCACGGCGTCCTCACACCATCCTGTGGCTTTTGGTTCACCTTTTAATTTCTTTTCCCGTCCCCCCCCCGCCTTTGGTTCCGTTTTTGGTTCTTTGGTTGTCTCCCCTCAACCAGAAGGTGGTGTGTCTGTGGCTCCCACACTTTGTGAAGCTTGCCTGGTCTCTTCCCAAGGTGCACGTCTGCATCCGATAGGACACGGCCTGTACGAGTCTCCTCCCCTGTGTCTTTTACGGTTTCTCTGCTCTTCTTCTTCTTCTTCTTCTTCTTCTTCTTTTCTTTGTGTTGTGTGTGGTTTCTTTTTTTTTTCTCTGTTTTTCCTCCTCTTTTCTTTTCTCACTTTTTGTTTTCTTTGTTTGTTTTGTTTTTGCATGTGCAGTTTTGTAAAGCAAACTCGAGGTACTGTATCTCGCAGCTCGTCAGTCTCCAGCGTAAATTCACCGTGAGTTGCTCTCTGTTACAATATTCAGTAAATGGATTATTTATCATTTTTACCTGTATATTTATAAACCACCCTCTTTCCCTTTCTCCTGGTGCCTTCGGTGTGTGTGATC
>VXAY01005397.1:15753-50278 GCA_013399855.1 Oxyruncus cristatus | reverse complement strand
GACATCCCTGGATGCATCCCAGGCAGCTCCATCCGTCTGTGCCCATCCCTGCTGGCTGGGGAGAGCTACAAGAGCAGAGCACGTGGGAAATCCTTGTCCAGGGCAGAAGGACTGGGCAGTTGGAGGATCTGCACGTTCCTCATGAGTTCCTTCCAAAACCAAATAAATCTGCTGACGAGCGATGGCATTTTAATCTTCCATAATGTTGAACCAAAAAGGAAGTGGCAAGTTATTGGTGAGGCTGTTCCTCCTTGTGCCAGGGGTCAGTAGGTAGGACAGCTTGAGGGGGGTTCTCTCCCTCATGAGGAGCCTGCTCTCCCTTGGATGCGGGATTTTTGGTGATCTGGGCTCTAAGTGATGTCCCCAGGACCTTCTGGTATCATTTACATTTAGAACTGGGATTTTTGTCACTGGTTCTTCTGCTGTGCTGCGAATGGGGTACTTGGCTGCTGGAAAATTAGTCCTGAATGTGCCTCTGGGGGAAGGGGGGTGTAGATACTTAGTTTTGGTGATTAAGCTCTGCATGCTCTGATTTCTGGATTAAATCAGATTCTTTCACATCTTCCTGGGTGCCCTCATGCCATTTTCAGTGAGGGTTTAAGTAGGTTTTTGCCTCTGTAGCAGAACCAGGCAGCAGCACCCTCTGTAAGGCCTCCCCTGCAATACTGGGGCAGTTTGGGCACCACAATTTAAGGAAGATCTGAATCCATTCAAGAGTGTCCAAAGGAGGGCAATGGGGATGGGGAAGGGCCTTGATTTGAAGATGTGTGAGGACACTGAGGGCACTCGGTGTGTTCAGCTGGAGCAGAGGAGACTGAGGGCAGAGCTCATTGCAGTTCCAACTGCCTGGGCAGGGGCAGAGGAGGGGCAGGGACTGAGCTCTGCTCTGGGGGGACCAGGGACAGGACCCAGGGAATGGCTGGAACTGTGTCAGGGCAGGGTCAGGTTGGATCTCAGGGAAAGGTTCTTCCCCCAGAGGGGGGTTGGCACTGACCAGGCTCCCCAGGGCAGTGGGCACAGCCCCAAGGCTGCCAGAGCTCCAGGAGGGTTTGGATGATCCTCTGGGGCACAGGGGGGGACTCTTGGGGCTGGGCCTGTGCAGGGCTGAGGGTTGGACTGGATGATCCTTGTGGGTCCCCTCCAACCCACCACATTCTGTGATTGTGTGATTCAGTCAAGACCTGATTCCCAGCAGAGCTCAGGGACACAAAGCCTTTCTGACAGCTCCTGCTGTGCTACACGAGTGTGTCTGAGTGTCCTCCCGGGGGCCTGTGTGCAGAGACATGCCCAGACAGTCCAAACCAGCTCAGACACACACGCAAAAGCTGCTTTTTCTACCGTCAGGGGAGCCCAGAAAGTGCGTAAGGAAGGTGCGTGTTCCTCCTGTGTGGGCTCTGTGTTCTGCACCAAAGGCTGATGTTTGGCACATGGAGATGTCTGAGCAGGCTGGTGGAAGGGAAATGGCTTTCCTGTCTTCTTGAGAAGAAGTTTCATTAAGGAAAAAGTGGGTGCTGATTTAGCTGACCAGGCTAAATCCAGAACGCCACGCTGGAAAGGCAGTGGGTTTACTTTGATTTCATGCAAAAGCAGAATTTGACTTGCAATCTGTAGGAGGGAAGGGAAAAGTCTTCCCTTCCTGCCCTGGCTGGGTAGATGAGCCCTTTGTGCGTGGTGGTCAGAAACCAAGTGCTGTGCTGACAGATCCAAGGATTAAGGCACTGCCAGTAGGTATCACCATAAGAGGGGACAGAGACAGAGAGGACAGGTGTCTCCAGGGATAAAGGTGTTCCCATCTCATCTCCATCCTGGCCTACAGAGATGGTGAAGGGTCTGGAGGGGCCATAAGAGTAGCAGAAGAGGTCGCTTGGTCTGCAGCTTCCTCACGAGGGGCAGCTCCGATCTCTGCTCCCTGTGAGCAGGGACAGGACCCAGGGAATGGCTGGAGCTGTGTCAGGGCAGGGTCAGGTTGGATCTCAGGACAAGGTTCTTCCCCCAGAGGGTGGTTGGCACTGACCAGGCTCCCCAGGGCAGTGGGCACAGCCCCAAGGCTGCCAGAGCTCCAGGAGGGTTTGGACAACGCTCTGAGGGACAGGGTGGGATTGTTGGGGTGTCCTGGGCAGGGCCAGGGACTGGACAAGGGTTGGACTTCAATGACTTCCCCTCGCTTCTCCTGCCAGTCTAACTGCTCTTGCTCATCCCTAATTTGCTCATCCAGATGTTTCCAGGTGGGGAAAAGGTGCTGTTAATTGTGGGAAGCTTTGTGGGCTGTTTCAGAGCTCTGGCTGGCGCGTGTGATTTGTGTTCTTGACACTTTAATCCTCCAGACTGGCGCTTCCTGGTGCTTCCACATTGTAGAAATCAGGGGAATTCCTTTCCAGAGGGCTGGTTCCAGGGTGCCTTACGCGTGTGTGGGCAAACTAACACCGGTGATCCCGCTGGCTTTCCCTGCTCATGTTCTCCGCCAGCCATTCTATCTCCATTCCTACAATTCCTTTGGTCCAACCCTCTAGTTCCCCATCTCAGCCAGAAGTTCCCTTGTTTTTTTGGTTGCTGTTGAGGGAATTGGCGTAAATTCAGATACTCACTTTTCACCTCCCTCCCTCCCTTCCTCCCTCCCTTCAGCAAGCAGCAGAACTCCTCCAAATCCAAGTCGGTTTGGGAGCAGAGGACCAGCCAGATCCGGATGCACAACTTCCGAGCCAGCTGCGAGGCCCTGTACAACGAGCTGGACCCCGAGGAGCGGGTCCGCTACGCCACCACCCTGCACATCAGGCCAGACATGAAGACGCACCTGGACCGGCCGCTGGTGGTGGAGCCCAGGAGCGAGGGCAGGAACAACATCGGCAAGCTGAGCCCCGTGGACGTGCAGGAGGTGCAGGAGCACCCCAAAGGCAGCTCTGCCAACGGGGCAGAAGCTCCACGGAAGCACCACCGGCACCGGGACAAGGAGAGACAGGCGGAGCAGGAGAAGGGCGACGCGCCCAAGGAGGAGAGCGCGGAAACCGCGGCCGCCAACAAGGAGGAGCGGCACCGGCAGCACCGCAGCCGCAGCAAGGAGGTGGAAGGCGGGAGCAAGGAAGGGAAAAGCGAGAGGAACAGGGGGCAGGAAGGGGGGAAGAGGCACCACCGGCGGGGCTCGGTGGAGGAAGGGGGGGAGAAGGAGCACCGCAGGCACCGCCCGCACCGGCACTCCACGGAGCGCCAGGGCAAGGACGGCAACGGCACCGCCAACGGCGCCCGCGGAGAGCGGCGCTCCCGGCACCGCGGAGGGTCCCGCTCCGGGAACAGGGATGGAGAGCCCAAGGGGGAGAATGGAGAGGAGCCCCACAGGCGGCACAGGCTCAGGAACAGGGCCCTGTCCACGTACGAGTCGGTGGAGAAGGAGAACGGGGAGAAGGAGGCGGAGGCTGCAGAGAAGGAGCACCGGAACCACCAGCCCAAGTAAGTGGATTTCGTTTGGATACACGCCTTGGGAACTGCTCTGATCCCTCCTGGAGCCCTGTGTCCAGCTCTGGGGCCTCCAGCATAGGAAGGGCATGGACCTGCTGGAGCCACTCCAGAGGAGGCCACAGAGATGCTCCAAGGGCTGGAGCCCTTCTGCTCTGGAGCCAGGCTGGGAGAGCTGAGGGTGCTCATCTGGCTCCAGGGAGACCTGAGAGCCCCTTGCAGGGCCTAAAGGGGCTCCAGGAGAGCTGGAGAGGGACTGGGGACAGGGGATGGAGCGACAGGACACAGGGAATGGCTTCCCACTTCCAGAGGGCAGGGCTAGTTGGGATATTGGGAAGGAATTCCTCCCTGTGAGGGTGGGGAGGCCCTGGCACAGGTTGCCCAGAGAAGCTGTGGCTGCCCCATCCCTGTGAGTGTTCAAGGCCAGGTTGGACAGGGCAGACTCACCCCTGGGATGGCTCAGGGGCCACAAGACCCCAGATGTGTTTCAGGAAATTCCTTGTTCCCCTCCCCACGGCATTCCCTGAGGTCCTTGTGCTCACCCCACCTTCTACCATAACCTGCACTCCTGTTTCGCTCGAGTCAGTAATGACAGAGACTCCCAAAGCTCACTTATGTCCACAGGAACCAGGTTTAAGGAAGGAAACACCCTTAATGTAAATACCCACAGACCCTCTAGGACATTACACAGAGCAGAGAATTTTACAGCCTCTGAAAGACGTTTCTGAGGGACACCTTTTAAAATTACCCCCCGTCTTGCTTACAGCCCTTTGATTTTCCTTTTCTAATGCTGAGCCCTGTCAGCTGCACCACCAGTTGTTCCAGCACGTGGCTCCTTCCATTAAGAACAACGATGCCTCCCATTTGGTTTAATTCTTATGTAAGTCAAGTCAGAAAAATAGTACTGGTGGAGCATTTGGAGTAGTTAATAAAGAAGGATAGATTGCCTTTTCAGCTTTATTAGTCCAATGGAAAAGAAATTGCACTGGGATTCTGTAGAATAGAGTTCATGTCACCGTGGAGAGCTGTGAGTGGCACCGAGATGATAATTTTCCTGTCTATATTATCTTCCTTTCAGATGAATTTCGAAACACTTTGCGTGCTGTTTAGTTTGCTCGTGTGCACAGGCTCACTTTCCAGCTCACTGAAGTGGAGCTGCTGCTTGCAGAGGAAAGCAGGAGCTCTTTAGCTGCTGACAGCAGCGTTACAGGGCGGTTCAGGAGGGCAAAAGAGAATCACCACATTTAAATAAGGCCTCAGGAGAGCATTAAGCAGCAGAATGTCAGCCTTCATTCAGCAGCCAGCTGATGCTGAATGGGAGTTAAAGCCACTACTCCGTGCCAGGGCCACGTGGGCCTTTATGAACCTCAGCTGTGAGGCTCAGTAAACTGAATAAAGTGACACTCGGTGGCACAGTCCATCTTAGTGTTGTGCTTGGATGTTTGCCCAGGGGGTCTCAGAGGGAAAGGCCCCATCCTGTGCTACCAGTGAGTTGTCCTGCAGGCTGTGGCTTTTCTGCAAAGGGCTTCCATGAAGAGAAGAGCCTGTGAAACCCAGAGGTGAAACCCTAACCCTAATCCAGAGGTTTCACAGAGCTGAAACCCCAACCCCAACCCAGAGGTTTCAGAGGTGAAACCCTAACCCCTAACCCCAACCCTAACCCAGAGGTTTCACAGGGGTGCAGGGTCAGATACCCCGGTTCTCTGAATCCTTCCTGGGGCCATATTTACCAAAACCTGTTCTTCTGCCTCAGGGAGAACCAGTGTGAGATCGAGGCCAGTGGGAGTGTGAGTGTCCCCGTGCACACCCTGCCCAGCACTTACCTGCAGAAGGTGCCTGAGCAGCCAGAAGACGCCGACAACCAGAAGAACGTGACGCGGATGATTCAACCCCCCCTGGACAAAACCACCACTGTGAACATCCCCGTCACCATCACGGCCCCACCAGGGGAAACCACTGTCATACCAAGTGAGTGCCTGGGTGTCCAGGCTTTTCCTTTGAGGGAATTGCCAGGGAAGAGCCAACTTTTCGAGGAGGGGGCAGCACACACTGGGGGTGGGGGCTCTCCTGGCAACCGGCATCCTTGTGAGAGGCAGACAGGAGAACTTGTTGATACAGGATCCACAATCCAGGCAGCCTGCAGGAACTCAGGAAGGGTTCCTGGGTCAGCTGGTGGTTCTCCTGGTCACCAGCATCCTCACAGAGGCAGACAGGAGAACTTGTTGATACAGGATCCACAATCCAGGCAGCCTGCAGGAACTCAGGAAGGGTTCCTGGGTCAGCTGGTGGTTCTCCTGGTCACCAGCATCCTCACAGAGGCAGACAGGAGAACTTGTTGATACAGGATCCACAATCCAGGCAGCCTGCAGGAACTCAGGAAGGGTTCCTGGATCACCTGGTGGCTCTCCTGGCCACCAGCAATTCTACAACTCCCACAGCCTGCAGGTACCCAAAAATGGGTTCCTGGTGGCTCTGGAAAACACCCCGTGAGGTTCCCTGGAGATGGCTCCCCCACAGCACATCCTGTTTTTGCAAAAGAGAAGGATGAAAGAGCGAGAAAACCAGGAAAATGTAGTAACCAAGGGCTGGGCAGGAAAATCAGCAGCTGGTGCAGCAAACCAGCCTGAGGTGAGCACAGGAGCAGGTCCTCTGCTTTACCCCCTTCCTCTGAGGCTGTGCTGCAAACTCCTCCTCCAGCAGGGCTGGGCTGTGGTTCCTCTGGTGTCCTGGGGGGCTGAGCAGCCACAGGCCCCCCAGCAAAGGCCAGGGGAGGTGTTGGCACTGCGTTCAGGCCCTCAGGGTGGATTCACACTTCTTGGCTGGTTCGCTGTGGAGCGGCAGGTCCTCGTGCCCTCACAGCCACCCCAGCATCCTCTGTGATCCTGCTGCTGCCCCAGGTTCCTGCAGGCTGGGCCATTCCTGAGCTTTTGGCAATGCTCTGCACCTCAGTTGGAGCAGATCCCGCCTGACTGAGCCTGTCCTTCCCCACAGCTCTTTGCCTTGGGCTTATCAGCGTAGCTTCAGTTTTCCAGATGGTCCCAAAACCACTGTGCCCACGGTGTGCCCTGAGACCCCAGAGCCCCCAGCTTGGGGCTGATCCCTGGACAGAGCAGGAACAGCCTGGAGAAGTCTTGACAGTAGGGATGCCAAGGAAAATTGCAGTGTGAACTCCAAGAGGTCCAATTGAGCCTTCAGGCTGTCAGGACTCAGCTTTCCAAGAGGCACAGCCAAAAGCAGGGTCTCTGGGAGCTTTTTCACTGTGTTGTCAACCACAAGATTTTTTTTCTCTTTTTTTTTTTAATCTTCTTCTTTCCCCCCCCCCCTTTTTTATTTTTTTCCTTCTCAAATGGTAATTTTACTACATTGCAATGCTGGCTTCCTGCCAATCACAGTTTATCTGTCCTGCCCATTTCCTCGCTATCTGGCTGGAGACACAATAAGGACTTTATTGAACATGTCACTCACACACAAGGAACTGTCATTTCCTTGCAGAGTAAAATAAAGAGTGATAAAAGCCCTGCACCTGGCACATTCTGAGGGGGTGGGGTTTGTGGACTCCAGGTCCTGGCAGTTAATGGATGAGCCTCAACATCTGCCTAAGAAGAGTATTCGCAGCATAAAACGTTTTCCAGTTCATACATTGGAAATGATCCTCAGTAAATTATCCCATAGACCCACCGCAAGCAAACTCAGGATGAAAACTGAAAAATTTCCAACCTTTGGGAGTGGGGTTTGGAACAATCTTAGAGAAGGAGGTGCGTAAGTTAAAAACCTGATGGGAGGTGGAGCTCGAGACCTTTACACAGCTCTGACAGGACTGAGCTGCACGCGGCAGGCACAGATCCAGGGGCTCCAGGAAGCCCCTTCCATGTCCCTTTTCCTAATGCTGGGAAGTTCAGCCCCCGAAATTATTAAATCTCATCCATGAATTTGCACTTCTACACGTTCCGAAGCCAGCCTTGCTCCTGATCTGTGGGAGAAGACACAGGATTATGAGGCTGCTCAGGCATCCTGCCTTTTGTTCTCTTCTCAAGGATCCCTCGCTGATCCTGTCCCCCTGAGAATCTGTGCCGCTTGAAAAGGGGTTTCCAACCCCACTTTGGCAGCTCTGGGATAAATAAGTGCCTGGTTTCTTTGTCTGTCTGCACTGAGCAGCTTCATTTCCTGGCTGTTTCTGATCCACTGCTCATCAGCACAGCGGTTGTGGGGTAGAACTGCGCGTAAGTAGCAGGGATAATAATCAAATGATTGTTCATCACGTTTAATCAACATATCCAAAGGCTGTTTGCTCTCCCAGCTGCACTGTTTGCATATCCAGCTGTTGCAGGAGCCTCCTGTGGGAACGCTGTGGATGCAGTTTTAACCCTCTCCTTTCTCTCCCCTCAAATTCCCACCTCAGTGAACAACGTGGAGTTTGAAAGCAAAGCGGAGGAGAAGAAAGACGTCGATGACCTGACGAAAAATGGGCCTAAACCAATCCTGCCTTACAGCTCCATGTTCATCCTGAGCCCCACAAATCCGTGAGTCCTTCTAACTCCGCTTTTGGGTGACAGGAACTGGTTATTCAGGGCAATAACATCACTTTTATCACCATCTCTGCCAGTCAGAGGCATTTGGATATTAAATAATACCAAATATGTGGGCCAGACGCTGCCGTTCAGCTGGGCTTTCCGGGGGAATGAACTGCCAGGGGAAAATAAATATATTAAAAAATAAATATTAAAAATGAATATTAAAAAATACATAAATAAACTGGGATAAGAGGATGCTTAAGGCACATCCAAACCACCCTGCTGAGCCTCTGGTGGGCAGTTTGTTCACACAGATCATCACAGGGTGGGAATTCAGGCTATCGCTGGGAAAATGTATCAGGAGTAGCATGTTGGGGGGGCTGGTTTCGACAGCAAATTCTTGCAGGTTCCTCAGCTGGAATCCCTGTTCTTTCCATCCTGGCACCTTCTCATCAGTGCAAACCTTGAGCCTGTGGGAAACCACGACTGTTTCTTCCTTCGCCCAGGCTGGGAGTGCAGCTGGTGGGGTCTGCTGGGATTTACGGCATTTCTCCCGCTCCAGGCGGCTCTGCCTCGTGGGGAGCTCCGTGCTCAGGGCCTGTGAACGCCGAGGGTGACACTCAGGGGGGCTGCAGGACCAGGGGGGAGCAGCAGGGCTTGTGATAATTGTAGCAGGAAGGGCTGTGAGGCATTTTTAGGGCGTCTGAAACTTGTGCCGAGCCGGAGATCTCCGAGAAGCAGAGGAGGTTGTTTCCCTCTGGCTCAGGTAGACCTGGTGTAGATCCTGGAGTATCTCTCTGAGGGTTTTGCTCAGGTACCAAAGGAGAACTCAGGCCTTTTTTTGGCAGCTCGATTTGAGAGAAGAATGAGTCCTCCTACACCCCCTGCTCCTCAGGACTGTGACATCCCAGCTGTCTGTGTTGTCAGTGGGACAAAGTGAGCTCGTATTTGACGTCTGTGGTGGAAGCCATGGTCTGGCCCCCCTGGACACTGTGCAGGCTGAATAAAATCATAGAATCACACAATATCCTGAGCTGGAGGGACCCACCAGGATCACCAGTCCAGGTCTTGGCCCTGCACAGACACCCCAACAATCCCACCCTGTCCCTCAGAGCGTTGTCCAAACCCTCCTGGAGCTCTGGCAGCCTTGGGGCCGTGACACTGCCCTGGGGAGCCAAATTAGGATTATGAAGCTTGTCTGGCTGGATAAGGTCATAGTATTTCCCTAATATTTGGTAGCTCAAGTCTTTTTATTGTAGAGTGACCACCAAAAATGAGCTTTAGCTGTAAAACGTCTGTTAAGGCAGCACTGCTGAGTGGGTCCTGAGCCCAGCAGGGTCTGAGGTGTGGGCTGGGCAGACAGAGAAGCAGCAAGAATTTTTTGTTCCATGTATCTGCCGATTTCCTCTCACCTCACCCTGCTGTTATGATCTCCTGAGCCCCCCAGTCCAGGCTGTGCTGTGTTGTTTCAGCTGCCCTGCAGTTGTCTCCAGCTCACATCCCCTCCTACCCCCCAAAAGCTGCACTAAAAGAACCACTGCAAGAACCCAAGTTCACCGGGAGAGAAAACGTGTTATAACACAGGGCCAAGGGGGAATAACAAGCCAAAGACCAAACTCAAGGATTGTCAGCAACTTGTTATTCCCCCTCTGGGCAAGAAGCAGCCCCAGCTGGATGCCCTCAGGTGTTCTGGCTGGTGTTAAGTTCTCCAGAGAGGTCTTTCTGCTTCCCCGGGGGATGAAGCTTCGCTCTAATGCTGACACGTCCCATCCAAGCCCTGCTGGGGACGCAGGGTCACGACCTGGGTGCTGCCGGGGGGCAGAACAGTTCAGAGAAGCATAAATAAAATGCACTACTTTCCAGGAGCCGCCACCCCTCTGAGAGCAGCCGTGGATGCAAAGTGATTTCTCGAGCGCCACGGGCAGTTTACAAACGCTGCCGCATCCCCGCTGCTGGTTGTGAATGATGAACATCTAAAAATAGGGCCTTGTTGTTGTTTCTTTGATGGGTTGAGGTTCTGATGCCAGAATTACAGCTACAAATGTTACGGAAAATGTTGCCTGTGCCTTCTGTGGATTCGGGGGAGCACGTAGATGATAATCTTCCTCTGTCAGGTTGAAAACCTGGAGTTAAGGGATCCACAAAAGCACTTTTCTTCAGGTTATTTTCTATCAAATCTGTTTCCCTGGTATTTGCAGCTCTTTTTTTTTTTCATGCTGAATCCATTAGCAATCCAAAGAGAACGAGTATGGAAGTAGATGTGAAAAAATAAGACTTTAATTCTGACTCTGCAGATATTTGCTCAGAGAAAATGGGATACAGCAGCTGAAACACATTCTCAGATAAAGTTGTTGGTGAGTTAAATACTTAATTTGATTCCCAGGCAGAACCCAAGTCCTTTATTCAGCTGACAAATATGGTGCAAATGTAGAGCCCTGTGTGCAGTTAAGGATTTGTGAACTGTGGTCAGATAGAGCTATTAGCTGGAATTTGTGAATAGCTTTGGATTGCTTAGAGATTGAAGCATTTGTCACTTCTCTTGGGCACAATTTGTGAATAAAAAGATTAGGGTAAAGTAATCAAATATATTAAAGTATTCATGCAGCTTAGAAAGGGTATCTTGAAGTGAAGGCAGAGACACTCGACAAGGGAGAGATCGGAAGGAATAATACTCAGCTACAAAGGCAGTTTCAGCTGAGTCTCCAAGTGCCTGTGTCTCAATTTTAAAGGGATTAGTTGATATTAAAAGGATTTCAAACCTTGTTTTGAACTCGCAGGACGTTAACCTGGGGGTTCAAAGGGAGAAGGGTGGGGGAGGAGATAAACATAATTCGTAGAATCAAGTCTGAAGGCTTGAAAGCCCTGAATGCCCTTTTGACAGATGGAGAGAGAGAGAAATAGAGAGAGAAATAGATAGGGAGATAAATAGGGAGATAAATAAGGAGATAAATAGATGTCGTTGCTTTGCAGAGAGCGGTGCAGGGATGTTTAAGTCTCTGGCTTGAAATCTCACTGCAGATCTGTTGCAAACTGGAATTTAAACCCGTTGCTCGTGGGTTTTATTGTACTGCCATTACTGTAACAGGAATCCTAAAGGTGGAGTTCCTGAGGAATTCGTAGAACTGAGTCTGAAGGCTTGGAAGCTCTCAGTGCCCTTTTGACAGATGGAGAGATAAATAGATAAATACAGAGATAAATAGATGTCTTTGCTTTGCTGAGAGTGGTGCAGGGATGTTTAAATCTGACTTTAAGCCTCGCCGCAGATTTGTTGCATACTGGCATTTCAACCCATGGCTCGTGGTTTTTTTTTATTTTATTACCCTTACTGCAACAAAAATCCTAAAGGTCAGGCTCGTGAGAACCCTGTCCTTGTGCCAGTCTGTCGTGCCACTGTGACAACCCTCCCCTGTGCTCGTTTTGCCCGCAGGATTCGGCGGCTCTTCCACTACATCGTCAACCTGCGCTACTTCGAGATGGTCATCCTGATAGTCATCGCCCTCAGCAGCATTGCCCTGGCTGCAGAAGACCCTGTCCAAGCTGAGTCACCCAGGAACGATGTGAGTACCAACCAACATGGCCAGGGTAACCTTGCTCTGCTTCTCCCAGCACGCGCGTTGTCATCCGGAGGATGACACAGTGCAAAACTAGAGCTTGCTTTGATAACGTCCTCCAATGTGCTTGTGCCACTTCTCCAGACAGGATGGAGGTTAAGGAAAAGGTTCTTCCCCCAGAGGGTGGTTGGCACTGACCAGGCTCCCCAGGGCAGTGGGCACAGCCCCAAGGCTGCCAGAGCTCCAGGAGGGTTTGGATGATCCTCTGGGGCACAGGGTATGACTCTTGGGGATGGGCCTGTGCAGGGCCAGGAGTCAGACTCAATGATCCCTGTGGGTCCCTCCCAACTCAGCATATTCTGGGATAAAATGCTCACAGTTCCCGTCCCTGTCTGCTGCTTCAACCACATCTAAGTTTCAGAACTTGGAAATCGCTGATGTGATTTGTGTGGAGAAGCTGGGACACAATTCAGCAGTGGGAAAGGCTTCCCTGGTCACCAGCCAGGGCTGACCCAGAATCAGAGAATCACAGCATGGTTTGGGCTGGGAAAAGCTTAAAGCTCATCCAGTTCCACCCCCTGCCATGGGCAGGGACACCTTCCACAATCCCAGGTTGCTCCAAGGTTCGTCCAACCTGGCCTTGGACACTCCCAGGGATGAGGTATCGTCCTAAGATCTCCTGCTAGAGCAGAGCCTGAGGAAGTCAAACCAGATATATTTTTTTTATCTTGGTGGGGCATGGTAGAAATCTCCAAGAATTAGCAAATCTACTTGTCCGTGGGTCTGTCAAACCAAACTCCCCTAACACACATTTCTCTTCCCCATTTAGGCTCTGAAATACTTGGATTATATATTTACAGGTGTCTTTACCTTTGAGATGGTGATCAAGGTAAGAATTTCTCCAAGCAGAAAGATTCACCTCCTGTTTTAAATTCACATCCATCTACTTCTGGGATGCTGGAGAAGGGGTGGAGCAGGACAGAACTCCCTGGAGAGGTGGCACTGATGGAAAGCTTTAACTTGAGAACAGCTCTCAGAAGTAGCCAGATGTCCTTCTGTAGTGGCTCTCCTGGTTTCCCTAATCTCACAATTTATGGAGGAAAATAAAGATATCTTCAGCAGCTGGGGCTGTGTAAGAGGATAAGAAATGCCTGATGTGTGTGGTTAAAGACACAGGAGCTGACAGACCTTACTGAGACATGTCTGAATCTTCCCTTCTCCTTTTGGAATGTTAACAGCAACTGATTCCTGCTCTGTCACATCTCAAAAAATTGAGGATTTATCTTTTGACTTTACTCAGTAGGGAGACAGGTTTTGCTAAGACTGTGGGGCAGCAACTTTCCAGGAAGCGCAATCCTAATAAAGTCAGGATTTATTCCCGGGGTAGGTTTTACTGTCAGAGCAAAATGCAAAAGAGATGCTGAATAAAACCCAGATTAATCCATGGCTGAGTTGCAGTGGGGACTCTTTTCTCGAGATTTTGGTTCTGGTTTATTGACTTTTGAACTTCACTTTTGGCAGAGCCTCTTAGAGAAGAGCAGCTTGGCCAAGTATCTCCACGAAGGAGATGTTCTTTGTTCTTTGATCAAGAACATCCTCCTGTACCTTGGCAGTGTCGATTTGGTACAGGCTTTATTAAAACTCTTTTCTTTCCATGTGTCTCCTCTCAAGATGATTGACCTGGGGCTCTTACTCCACCCTGGCTCCTACTTCCGTGACCTGTGGAACATCCTGGACTTCATTGTGGTCAGTGGGGCCTTGGTGGCGTTTGCCTTCTCGTAAGTACATTCCCTTAACACCCCAATTTCTAGGGAATAATCACCGAGGAGGCAGGAGCTGGCACACAGACAGTTGATACATAACATGTGCGGCCCCATTTCTCAGTGAAATGCTCGGTTTCTGCCCTTTTTCATCTCGTATCTGGGGCGGAGGGGGGGGAGAAAAAAAAATAAACCCAACTAAATTTGTGCTGTTGAACCTCCTGAAAATTCCCCAGCTTTAGGGCGAGTCCATTCACTGCTCCTTCAAACACTGAGCCAAGATTTTTGTGACCGTTTGGCCGATCTCTTTTCAAGAACATATTGTAACAGTTTGTGGCAGTCCAGTGTCTCCGGGCAATTGGTGTTAAGAATTGCTCTTACTGTGAGAAAGTAGTTAATGAAATCAGCTGATAACTCAGTGAACTCTCTGCAAAACATTATTTCTGGAGCTGTGGGTATTTCTGGTTCACAGACCTTGGCATTTCCTCGCCTCTTCTCTCCTCTCTCATTCGGGGACCTTGTATTTCCAGAGTTTCACTTTTAAGGCTCATTGCTCCCTCCCTCAAACACAGCCCTGTCTTTATGACATTAAATAACATTCCCTGTGCTTCTTCAGTATCACGGGGGGTTTTCAGCAGCGGCCACAGAGGAATTGCTGTTTAACAATGATGATCAGCTTCTCCTTTGAGCGCTTTTCTGGGAGACAACCAGAGGAAGAGCAGTGCAGGTCCTCCTGAGCTCTGCGAGCTCAGAGCTGGACAATGACTAGGAAATTTTCCACGCGTGTTTCCCGGCCGTGGAGAGAGTCTTTTGCAAACGTTTCCCGGAGAAACAATAGGAGACGACCTGGAAACAGCCCGCAGGGCTCGGCCACTTTAATCTTGTGCTAAATCAGCCTTGAGCAATGATTTAGCAGCCCGTGCCCAGGCTCCACTCACCTGTTTGTCAACACGATGATTAGCGGCGAGGCAGCTGTTTAACTTGCTAATGAGAATTAGCAGGGTTTAATTGCCAACGAGAAAAGCGTTCCCCTTTGTCAGGGAACCGCAGGAGTGTGTCTTGTCTATTTTAAACTGACAGTCATTTTTAAGCTTCATGCCCCGCTCCTCTCCTCAGCTCTGCCGGTGGGAAACGTGTCCTCTGCAGCACAAAAGCTTCCCGGGGTCCTTTCTGGGAAGGGGTGGCCTGGAATATTTCTCGGGAATTTTGCATTTTCTAAAGGTGTCAAAATCCCTTTCACGTCAAGATTTGTGTTTTAGGTCTTCTACTTTCCATAAATGCTGGATAAAATAAATAAATTAGAAAAAAAAAAAACAACAAACAAGAAGTGGATAGAGTGAAGGAGATGGGCTTGACATTGTCGGTGTGATTTTTGAGGAGTGACACTTGGGGATATTGGGATCTGGGCTTTCTGTCCCTGATCCTCCAGAATTATTAATTTCAATTACATTATTAAAGAATTATTTGAGTTTTGGAGAAAGCCATGCCCAACAGAAGTTTTTTCAAAGGGATGTTGCCCTCCCCTCTTGAAACACTTTGTCCCCTTTCATTAAATTTTTTGAGGAGCTGAGTTCTCTGTCCTAAGCAAAACTTGAGATGGAGTTCTTGGGCTGGTGAATGTCTTAACTAAAATTTAACAGCCAAAACCAAGCTGCTTTTTAAGCTTGACTAGACATGTGCGGGCCTTATTTTCCCTGCACATGGAATACATTATAGAACAGCTTTTAGAGCTGGATGTGGCCAGACTAAGCAAAAGGTTCCTAAAAAAAAAAAGCATTTAGCAAGTCAACACAGAGCTCCTTTGAATGGAACAGCCATATAAAAGGAAAATAATCATGGTCACAAGTATTAGTTTGCAAAACAATATTCCCCCAAGTCTGAAGGTCAGTGAGAATTTCCCTTTCCCATTAGGAATTCAAAATTTCAGGGCAAGACCGGGAGAAGGAACAAACATCAGGGTTTGCCTTGAAAACCTCTTCTCTTTGAACAAGATTTTCTTTTGAAGAAGGTGTTTTTTTTTCTTTTGGGCAAGTTAAGGATTAAAATGAATTAATTTTTAATCTTTTGGAGTCTTTTCATGCTCAGGTTTTTATGTGTTGGGCCATGAATATCTAACAGCACCTCATCAGCCTGTAAATGAATTACTTTTACATCCCCTGCCTGTGCTTTAGAATAGTGTCCCAAGCTGCCCCTATTTTACCTTCTGAGTGAGAACTGAGCAGGGCTTGGGCAGGGAATGCATCAAACCTGCCTAGTTACTGTCTCGCAGGTGCAAGTGAGATAAACCCCTTGGGAGACTTGGAAAAATTTGACTTTCTTCTGTGATTCCGACGATTTCTGTAACCTCTGCCCCACATCCACGCTTCAGTAGGAGGGGAGTGTTGATGTCCACTTCAGGGAATATTTGGAGTGTTTCTGGTTTAATTCAGTCACTCCCAGGAGATTATTTGCTCTCTGTTCCAGTTATAAATAAGAGCAGGTCTCAGAATACTCAGGTGCAAAGCGAGAGAGTCCTGCCCTTGCCCCAACTCTTTGTTTGGTTGAACTGGACACACTGGATTTTGATAATCCTGACAACGAGCTCTTGGAGAATCAGCTGCTGTTTAATTGGATTTTTCCAGCAAGCCCTGCCACCCACCACGGGTGTAATAAATATATTTTTATATTTAATGTGACCGGTTTGTTTGCCGGAACACACGATCGCCACGTGCAAGGCGTGATTTAATTCACGTCCTTGACCTCACTGGTGTCCAGTGCAGGGGGTGTGAACCAGCTTCTCGCTGAACGGACACATCACTGAAATCCTTGGAATAACAGAGCTCCCTGAAACGCTCCCAGCTGGAATATTGCACCAGCCTGTGTTTCTTTAAGAGCATGAGATGGTATCAGTCGTGGCTGCAAGATGCAACCAACCCATCTCAGCCTCTCCAACCAGCTGCTGGTTCTGCTTTCTGCCTCTTTAGAAGCTGTTCTGTGCTTAACTGCAGTTAAAAAAAAGAAATAAGTTCATGAAAGTAGCTCAAAATAAATAAAGAAAATGGAAAAAAAAATTAAATTTTTTAAAAAGGCCCCGAAGAGATGCTAGAAACAATGACACTGATGCTGATGATAATGAATTAATCAAATTTAGCCATTTAGCAATGCATCTTCAAGAGAAATTCCCTTTTTTTCCTACACATAAGCACGCCACAAACACACAGACATGTTTGAGCCTTGAGGGAAGTCAAAGTAAAGGGGCTTAAAGCAAACCTTGCAAGCAAAATTTGTCATCCAAACCCCTCAGCCCCAGGTGTAAAATGTACCTGGTCGGCAGAATCAGCTGCTGAGGAGCAACAAAGAGTTTGTCTGGGTGTGGTGGAACAGCCCAAAGGTGAGGGAGATGCACAGAACCTCAGGATGCTCGTTGGAAAATCCACCAGCGTTTGCCAAAGAGTCGAGGCTGCACCTCCCAGAGTGTCAGGAGGTGGGAAGGAGCTTTATTTTCACGTGAATGGAAGGGCTGATTTAATTGTAAATATTTAAAAAGAAATAAATTTTTAAAAAAATAAATAATTAAAATAAATTTTAGAAAAAGCCCCCCAGAGAGATGCGAGAAACATTAACACTGATGCTGAGGATAATAAATCAATAAATCAAAGTTAGCCAGTTAGCAGTGCATTTCAAGGAGAAATTCCCTTCTTTTCCTATGGAGAAACATGCCAAAAAAAAACCCCAGACACGTCTGAGTCTTGAGGGAAATAGAAGTAAAGCAAACTTTGCGAGCAAAATCTGTCATCCAGACCCCGTCAGCCCCAGGTGTAAAATGTACCTGGTCGGCAGAATCAGCTGCTGAGGAGCAACAAAGAGTTTGTCTGGGTGTGGTGGAACAGCCCAGACGTGGGGGAGATGCAGGTTTTCCTGATGCTCTTTGGAAAATCCACCAGCATTCGCCAAAGAGTCGAGGCTGCACCTCCCGGAGCGTCAGGAGGTGGGAAGGGACATTTGGAGGTTCATTTTCTCCGGAGTGGAAGGGCTGGTGCTGAGGGGGAGGGGGTGTGGGACAGGGAATGGGGTATCTCTGTGTGCAGGGGGGGGCACTGATGTTTCTGTTTGTCATTGACTCTGCTCTTTCTTTGTCTTCTCCTTGCTGGAATCTCTCTCTAGGAGTTTCATGGGGTAATATGTTATTCCTGTCTCTTGCTGCACTGTTATGCCTGTCCAACAGTCACCACTGTGGAAATAACCCATGTTCCACCCATTGCATCGACTCCTTCGTCCCTTTATTACCCATTATCCAGTGAAATTTCCCTTAACAACCCTCATTCATCCCGGTTTTCTTTAGGCAGGGACAGAAAGCCAAGTAGATCAGAGAGTCTGGACCAAAACATAGGCAGATATACCTGTAGCAGAAGGATTTGAGGGGGTGACTCGTCGCTGGGGGAGTTGCAGTTCCTGGAAATCATAATAATCGGGTTTAAAGGAGCAGGTTTATTCTCTTTTGGAGGATTTCACCTCTCAACAGCAGCACTGGAAGCTTCAGGACTAACCTGGAGCAGCGTGGGCAATGCAACCCAGCTCTGGAAAGTCTCTGATGCGAGAACAGAGCGTGGAGAGTTTTCTGAGAGGCTGGAAGGGGCAGCTTGCAAAGGAGGGGGGAGGTCCAAAAAGTTCTGTGGTGGCAGTTCTGCTGTCAGTGCAGGGCAGCACAGCCCTGCTTTTGGGGACAGAGCTGTGTCATCTGCCACCTCATCCCCAGCAGGGCAGGAGCTGGGTGGGCTCCCCCCCAGCAGAGGTGCCATGGAAAGGATGCAAAGGAGGGTCTTTGGTGTGGTCCAGGGAATTAGGTCCTGGATTTGTTCTCCTCTCGAGGAAAGCAGAGCACTTAGAGCCAGGAAAAGGGTGGCTGTGTGTTTGTGGCAGAGTGGTGTGACCTCCTTTACTCCTCAGTGGAGGAATTCACTCTCTGCCTTGGGGGTTTGGGGCACTCACAGAAGGCAGGGGCTCCACCCTGCCCTGAATTTTTGATGCCACAATTCTGAGAAGCCCATGTTATGTGAAATCAGAGCTGCTGGCAGCAGCAACAGAAACAAGGAGCTTCCATTTGAAAGAACTCCTCAATTTTTAAAGGCTCTTTGATTTATTAAAGGGGGAAGAAAAGGCTTCGCGAAGCTCTTTTAAAATATTTTTATAATGTTTTAAATAAACAAGCAGCAAACTGCCACAGAAAAAAACCCCAGAGCTGGCCTAATGCAACTAAAATTGATCTAATGCAATTTTTTTATTCACGGGATTCTTTTTTTATTATTACTATTTTTTAGGTCTCTAGGCTGCTGTTTGCTGTCTGCCTTTATCCTGTGACCCCTCTACAGCTCTTCTTCAAAATTCAGCTCTTGTGAATTTTGTAGTTGTTCTTCTGCAGTCAGCTGAGATCTTGCCCTTGCAATTTGTTTTTGTTGTGAGGAATATTCAGGTCAAATGTGTGCTTGGATACACCTTTTGACTGAATCCTGTTTCCATCTGGACCTTTTATTTTGTTGGACATCTGGCTTTGTATTAAAGCAGCGAAAAAAACCCAACAAAACAATATTGGTAGAGGGGGTTCTTTAAAACACCAAAACCAACCCTGAGGGGTTTATTTGAGTGGCTGAAAGAGTTGCAGGGTGTCCTTCAAATTAAAATGCAATTTGCATCGCTGCAGTTCAGAGCACCAGGCCATCAGAAAAGCTTTCTCCTAGAGCGGGAACCTTCCTGTGACAAGAAATAAGGATGTTTTTTCAGGATTCTCTCTATGGCTTAGAGCAGAAATCCCATTAACGTTTAATTGGCTCACGCTCTTTATTTGCCTAAGTGCCTGAATGGAGAAGAAGAAATCAGCCCTTCTTAGTGTCCTTCTGTGAGGCAGAAGGAATTGTGTGCGACTGCAGCTGTCTGCCCTTCACCTCCCAGCTCTCAGTGCACTCATCCACACACCTCCCCGTGCCAGGGACAGGCAGCAGCGAGGGTTTGCTCTGCCCCACGGAGCCACGAGCCCCTGGAAGGTCTGGCTGACCTCCCTACAAATATTAAGTCCACGGGAGTTTGTTGCTTCAGGAGTGGGGCCAACCCTGTGAGACCAGAGCCGAGAGCGCTGGGCTGGAACTTCCACGAGGCTTAATTAGCGCAGGTGTTAATTAGTGTGGTGCAGGTGTGCCCCTCTCCTGGAATCAGGAGCACTGGCAGGCAGCACAACAGTGGAGTTTCTGGAGTTCTGGGTGAGCCCAGGAGAGCAGTGCTGAGGTTTGTTTTTTTGGGTTGTGTGTTAACCTGCAAACCAGAAACGTGGCCACCGACGATGGAGAATGAGGAGAGTTCTGGGCTGAGTATCCCAACTCTTTTTTTTTTCCCCTCCTCCTGCCCCAACGTGGCCTTTAACTGTTCTCACCTTCGCTCTTCTCTTACCCCTGCTTTCCTCAGCTGCCACCTCCCCCATGGAGGGAAACCCTGGGAAACGTGGAGCAGTGTAAGGGATTTGCTTGGCCTTCCAGAGGGGAGAGGGTGGAGGGAGCAGCCAAGGGGATGGGGGGACCATCAGCCCTGGGGACAGGCTGGCCAGGCCAGGTGGGATTTCCTTTGGGATCTCCTGGGATCTTACTTGGTATCTCCTTCTCTACAACCTGTTCCCCTTTCTACTTCCCTCCTGTCATGGTTCATCCTCCTCGTGAGGATGAACCAATTATTTTGCAGCCAGGGCTCAGCCAAAGCCCCCTTGGAGCAGGTGAGCTCCAGATGAGCTGTGGTGACACGGAGATGGTTCCAGTGCCCACAGCAGGGACGGTACTTGTTGGGAGCTGGGTCAGCTGAAAGCAAAATAAGCCAAGCCAAGCAGGGGCCACACCTTCAGCTGTGCCAAAACCCGCAGAGAAAGCCAGGAAAAGCTCTGTTGGCAGTGCCTGCTTCATCTAGAGCAGATGAATGGGTTTCTAATGAGAATCAAATATTATTTCTTTTAAATACATAATAGGTATTTTGTGGCATTAAGTCAGCCCTGTGCCTCTGTGAGAATTAGCCCCATCACCTGGATTTACAGCAGTCAGGAGCCACCTGGGATGGATTAAAATGGCCCTAAAGCAGCCCTGAAAGATGAGAGAGGGAGAGGATGGTACCTCTGCATTCTGTTCCCCCTCTCCCCCTGTATTAAATCCTTTGGAAAGGCAATTGGTGTTCAGTGTAGATGTCATTGGGGTACAACCCACGGCCCTCCAAACATTCCTGGATCTCGCAGCTTATTGTGTTTCAGGACAACTGCAGGGCCTGGTTATTGAAGAAAAGAGAGAGTTGAGATGGGTTGTAGAGTCCAGTCCAGTTCAATATTGATGTAGCAGTGAGTTCTAAGCCTTCTGCAAGTGGATTGATTGCGAAAAGACCCTTTGCAGGGCTGAGCAGGGTCAGTCAGCCAAGAAATTGGGTGGTTTCCTGCAGTCTCGGTGCTTCTCCTGGAGCACAGCGTGGAGGGCTGGGTGCCAGAGGGTGGGGGAAGCCCTGCACAAACCTCCTGTGGGTCTCTTGGGTCACTTGTACCTCTGTTTCTTTCCTCTTGGAGAAGGAGCCAACTGGGAGAGCACAGAATAGGCGTTTCAGCATCTGTTCCACGTGTTACTCATCCACACCCGTGTTCCCCCACTACAGCCTCAGACCCAAACCCACACTCATGAATAAAACTCTGTGACAGACTTTTCATCCCATTTTTCACTTCATATGAACCGAAAGGGAATGTCATTGTTTTGCTGTTGGGTTGGAGGAAGATGTAACCGTGTCTTTTATTTATTTCTTTACTTTTGGAAGTGCACGAGGAAAGGAGCTCTGTCCTTCCCCCTAAAACCCTCTTGATGTTAACAAGGGGAACCTTCTCAAGCCTTGCACTCAGTTTTAACCAAAACCTAAGCCCAGACTGGGACTGACAGCACCTTGCATGCCTAAGGGGGGGAAGTTGCCCCAGCACTGTTCCAGGCATGTAATATGCTGCAATATTACATGTTCCTGCATGGGTTTGGTAGCATGTCTTCCAAGAGACACTCAAGGGTGAAGGCCCAGGAGTGGAGCAGGAGAGCTCTGCCCCTCACCTGGAAGGCTCCTGGTCCCTCTGGTCACTGCTTGTCCAGGCACAATGTTCCTGCCGGAGAAGCGCACGGAGAAACCTCCTCCTGCCTCACTCACTCGGGAGGAAGGAGAGCCAAGCGTGACTTTGTCCCTTCTCCTGGGGCTGGGATGGACGTGCTGAGCCTCCTCTCCCGGTGGCTGGAGCAGGAACTGTTGGCTGGGTGTGGAGTCGGGGCAGGAAGGGCCCCAGATCCTGGGGGATGCTCGGTGAGTAGCTGGGAAGGGAGAGAAAAGGCTGATGTGGTGAGCAGTGCCAGGACCACGTCCTGCCCACAGGACACGTCTCAGCTGGGGCTCATCTGCAGCCACGGTGAGGATGGACCCAAAACCTGTAAAAAAACCACCCCAAACCAAAGCAATTCCACCACCAAAACCACACTGGGTACCTACGAATATCCAGGTTAGTGACCCGAGGACCAAATTATTGTTGTTCTTGTGCCTCTTCTCCCCTGCAGAGGAACCAAAGGCAAGGACATCAACACAATCAAGTCCCTGCGAGTCCTGCGGGTCCTCAGACCTCTGAAAACCATCAAAAGGCTGCCGAAACTAAAGGTTAGAAAATAACCCCCTTTTTTCCCTTCTCTGGAGCTTTGTGAGCGATCCGAGTAGAAGCTGATGGACTCAACCCAAGTTATTTCTGCTCCTTTGATTTTGTTGCAATTAATGCCTTTGCCAGATCAGTAAAAATAGCTGTGCAGATGTTTAGCAAATGTCAAACACTTGTTTCTTTTGCAAACATTGTGGGCCATGTTATAGATTGTTGTGAGCCCACACAAAAATAAAACTTCTAAAAAAAAGAAAAGAAAAAAGGAAAAAAACACCAAACAACCACCCTCAAATAAATTAAATTACAGTTCACAAGCGGGATGCTCTCAGAAATGACACAGGAGAAAAGGGGGGGTTGGAATGTTTGACTTTCCCTGGAGAGTTTAACATGAATATTGCAAGATTTTCCACGGGCTGTCAAACGAGAAATGTCGCTGCTGTGTGAGGAGTTTTAATCTGTTCATCTTTCTAGTAAATGATGCATAGTGCAGGGTTTTAGAGCTGTACCTTTTCACCTCTAAGCTACAAATTAAAATAAACACAGTGACCCGTTCACAGTGACTCATTCAACGCCATCTCACCGACACTCTGAGGTACAACCACTCCCTGGAAGCAGAGAAGGGAAGGAGTTAACAAAATTCAATCATTTCTGAGGTTTGGGAACTCCTGGATACCTCTTGAATATTCTGTGAGAGGTGGGGGCAAAGCAGTGGGTGCTTTTGTCTGACAATTCCTGATTTCACGTCAAAATGAGGGTCAGCCGTTCTACGGGTTTGCTTTTGTCCTTGCCCACCATTCAGGCTGAAAGAATTCTGATTTTATGCATACCAAATGTCTCTGAAAAGATAAGGAACATTAATGTTGAACGGTGCAGAAAATGGTCTTCATTTGGTTAGAAATTTCAAATGTAAAGCTCTGAGGTAAAAAATAAAACATAGTCGGCAGTAGCTCAGTCCTCCAGCTGGACACAGAACACTTGATTTTTACTGAACTCTGTCTGATTTTCAATTTCTAATTACTATAGAAATGCTCAGAAATCTTGATGTGAAGCAGAAGTTGTGTTTATCTGGTTTTCGAACTGAACTTGGGTCAGTTTTGGGCCTCTCCCTGCGAAGACATGGAGGGGCTGGAGCGTGTGCAGGGAAGGGAACGGAGCTGGGAAGGGGCTGGAGCAGCAGGAGCAGCTGAGGGAGCTGGGGGGGCTCAGCCTGGAGAAAAGGAGGCTCAGGGGGGACCTTCTGGCTCTGCAACTCCCTGACAGGAGGGGGGAGCTGGAGGGGGATCGGGCTCTGCTCCCAAGTAACAAGCAACAGGACAAGAGGAATCGGCCTCAAGCTGTGCCAGGGGAGGGTCGGGTTGGACATCAGGAGGAATTTCCTCCTGGAAAGGGTTGTTAAACATTGGAAGGGGCTGCCCAGGTTGGTGGTGGAGTCCCCAGCCCTGGAGGGATTAAAAGCCCCGTAGATGTGGCACTTGGGGCCGTGGGCTGGTGGTGACCTTGGCAGTGCTGGGTTAATGGTCAGGCTCCACGATCTTAGAGATCTTCTCCAACCTAAACAATTCTATCATTAAAACCCTTCAAAATTATTTCAGTTTTTTTTTTTTTTTTTTTTTTTCTGGATGTGGTCTTGTGAGAAACAATCAGCAAGATTAATGGGCTGATCAGAGATATTCCCAGTGTTTCAACTCAGGGTTTCTGGGTTGCTTCAGGAGCGTAATTTTGGGAATCAGTCACTTCCATTCCTAGCAGGAGCAGTATTGTGCAAACCCTGAGCTTGGGCAGTAACACCACTCCACTTCTATTATAACAACCAACTTCTCCAACTAAAATCAAACTGCAAATTACTTCTAACAGTGAACCAGGGACTGATAACCAAGTAACAAATGTGTTTGAGGAGTTCTTTTCTTGGAGTTCAGAAGGGACACGTGCTGACTGGGTTAGTCACATGTAACTTTGAGAGACAGTTCTTTGGAAACATATAATTCAAAGCATTTGGTTTGTATCTGGGATATTTTCCCTATTATTCAAGCAGTTTCTACTTATCCAGTAAGTAAGTGAGTAAAATAAACACAAGTACAGTTTTCATTTCATAACTGGCCACGGGAATGTTTGTTTAGGACAAATATTTATCTCAACAAGCTGTGATTGTCTTTATGAATTTTATGGGCAGCACCAGAAAATTCAGTGGCACAGCCAAACTTGCCAAGAAAGCAGGAGGTGAAGGAAGCTGGAGTTATTTCTCCCAGCTTTGAGATGTGTTTGGTCCCACCCTTGGTGGGCAAGTTCCATGGGTTGGGGGTTGGGTGATGGCTCCCAAGGGAGAGAGATTTCGACTGGAAATTCTTCCCTGGGATGGAATTCCTAGAGAAGCTGTGGCTGCCCCATTCCTGCAAGTGTCCAAGGCCAGGCTGGACGGGGCTTGGAGCAACCTGGGCTAGTGGAAGGTGTCCCTGCCCGTGGCAGGGGGTGGCACTGGGTGATCTTTCAGGTCCCTTCCCACCCAAACCAGTGATTCCAGGAGTGTATGAAGTGTGGTCAGATGGATGCCAAGCTGTCGGACGCACTTTTCCTCTCTCCCAACCCCTTGACCTTGTTCTCCTCCCTCCCAGGCTGTCTTTGACTGTGTGGTGAACTCCCTGAAGAACGTCCTCAACATCCTCATCGTTTACATGCTCTTCATGTTCATTTTTGCCGTCATTGCTGTGCAGCTCTTCAAGGGCAGATTCTTCTACTGCACCGATGAGTCCAAGGAGCTGGAGAAGGACTGCAGGTACAGCTGGGGGCAGGGCCAGGGTGGGCAGCAACTTTCCTCCTCCAGCAGCAGCTCCCCAGGCTGTCCCAGAGCTGCATCAGCTGCTGAGCACGAAGAGTCTCCTGTAAGTGAGAGCAACCCTTCAGCAGAGTTACCCCAGAGGTGAATTCTCCTTTCTCCTCTCTAATAGCTGTGTCATTCCTGGCTCTGATCCAGCAAATGCTTCCCCAAATGCTTAAGGATGCAGGGGAGTCACCTTCTTTCCCAGGGAGGCCTAGGTGGGATTTTTAAATAAAAGGGTTTTGAAGGGTTGAAGGGTTTTTGACAGTGTGACTCCTCTTTCCGCCTGTTGCCTCCATTCCTAGAACTCCTTTGAATTGGAAAAACATAATGACTAAATAATCAGAAGCTTAGGAAGTCAAAGAGCTCCTAATTAGTGAGGAAAGGGATGGAATATCTTAAAAGCCCTGTCATGTTTTGCCCTTCCAGCAGGCTCAAGGTGTGTTCCCTCAACGTCCACCTTCCTCATTTGCCTTTTTTCTTGGCACCCAAAGCACATCCTCAGCACTGTCCAGCTCTGCCCATCCCTCTCCTGCTGCCTCGTGCATGCAGGGCCTGCCCCTGGTGGGATCCTGGCAGTCACAGGGGCTGTCACTTCCTTGGAATGATGTAAATACATTTGGAATGATGTAAATATATTACAGAAAGAAATGTGAACTTACACAAAAGTGTAGGTCGGAGGGGATCTCTCCAGATGCCAGGTCCCTTGGCCCCTAAAACAGGACTCCTTTAGGATTTAGTTCCGACCCTGAAGTAGGAACCAGAGCCTTTTCCCCAACAAGCAGCACAGTTTTCTGTGGGGCCGCACAATTTGGGGACCAGCTGTTAATTGCTGGCTTTGCCTAATGGAAGGATGAACACCCTGATTGCAATTTCTTTTATTTCTAGACCTCGGATCCAGTTCCTGTGGCTGAAAATGGCTCAAAAACTGGCCTTGATTTTGTCACAAGCCTAGGGGGGTCTGCCTCTTTGCCTTCAATCCCTGTGCCACTGGAGCTTCTCGATGCCCCTCAGTGGCTCACAAGAAACGGCCAATTTGGTTTAATTCCCTCATTTGCTCCGAATCTCTCTTTTTCTTAGGGGTCAGTACCTCGATTATGAAAAAAATGAGGTGGAGGCACAGCCCAGGGAATGGAAAAAATACGAGTTCCACTATGACAACGTGCTCTGGGCTCTGCTCACACTCTTCACCGTGTCCACGGGTGAAGGGTGGCCAACGTGAGTACCCACAACTGGCAGGGAGGTGAAGGCACCTTCCCACAGCTCTGGGGGGACTGTAAATGGGAAATGAGAAGAGGCTTTTCTCAACCAAGCTTTTCCTTCCTTTGTGTGATCACCGGCTGAGTCAGCCTTGGGTGAATCTGTGTTTTTCTCGCTGTTCTTCTGATGCCCAGGCAGTTTTCAGTGCTTGCTTCAGGCTTTTGGACTTGCCCACCTTTCTCAGGTGCTCATGGAAATGTAAGGAAATGAGGGGGGAAAAGTATTGGGACCTGTGCTGAGAGTATGACAGTCCCCAAAGGACATTTACTGCTCAGCATGTGACTTTATTTTGGCACACTTTGCTGCTGGGACACGTGGAGTGCAATTCGAGGTCAGGGTTTCCCTGCCCTCCACCTTCAACTGTGTCATAAAATATCCTTGTGGGTCCCTTCCAACTCAGCATATTCTGCGAGAATAAAGAATAAACCAACACCAGTCTCCCTTTTCCAGTCCCTCACTGTGTGCCCCTCCTCAGACATCATCAATACCTCTCTTTGCCCACTCTCCCTTCTCTCCTGTTGACCAGAGAAGAGAAGGCAGATCCCCCTGTATCCTGTCCCCTTGGCCAGGGGGGATCAGTGGATCTGTACTTAGCAAACCTCCACCATTCTGCAGAATGGTGACACCAGGAAGGGTTTCCTATAAAAATATCCTCGAGGAAAACTTCTTCCCAGCCATAAAGACGGGAAGGGGTTTGACCTGAGCATATGTGGACAACCCTCCACGTTGAGTGAAGGCCAGTGAGTGACCACGAGGTGCTTCACAGGGATTGCTTTTGGTTTTCACAGGGTGAAACCAGGAAGGGTTTCCTGTAACAATATCCTCAAGGAAAACTCCTTCCCAGACATACAGATGGGAAGGGGTTTGACCTGAGCATGTGTGGACAACCCTCCACGTTAAGTGAAGGCCAGTGAGTGACTTTGAGGTGCTTCACAGTGATTTTTGGTGACTTTTCTCCTCTCTCTGCCCTTGATTGCAGCGTGTTGAAGCACTCGGTGGACGCCACCTATGAGGAACAGGGTCCCAGCCCTGGCTACAGGATGGAAATGTCCATCTTTTACGTGGTGTATTTTGTTGTCTTCCCTTTTTTCTTTGTGAACATCTTTGTGGCTTTAATCATCATCACCTTCCAAGAGCAAGGAGATAAAGTGATGTCAGAGTGCAGCCTCGAGAAGAACGAGGTACCCACGGCTTCGGAACCCACAGTTGGCACCTGGGGGGCTCAGGGCACCAGTGGAAGCCCCCTCCTCATCCCTCTTGTGCCATGGGGGGTGGAGAGCAGTGGTTATAGGAGGGTTTGTGCTGTGGAGATCAAAGAAATGACTGACTGTCAACTTCTGCATAGAAACAAAGCCCCCAAGTGACCACTCTCACGTGTCCCCTTGGGCCACACCTCTGCTGCAAAGTGAGCACGGACCTGCACTGGCACAGGCTGCCCAGAGAAGCTGTGGCTGCCCCTGGATCCCTGGAAGTGTCCAGGGCCAGGTTGGACAGGGCTTGGAGCAACCTGGGACAGTGGAAGGTGTCCCTGCCCATGGCAGGGGGTGGGATGAGGAGCTTTAAGGTCCCTCCCAACCCAAACCAGTCTGGGATTTATGTTTGTTCAAGAATGTGGGTGTGAAAGGAGACAAATCTTTGGTATTTTAGAAACCAAGTTGCAACTGTTCTGGCTCCCGAGAGGAGGCCCCTCTCCCCAGGCTGGCTTTGGGCCTGGCTGAGATGATTTCCCCCCAAAAGTAGATGCCTTGAGAACAGTGTAAGACCAAGGCAAGACCCTGTGAGGCTTTTCTTGAATGCTCCAGCAAATACCATCATTTTCAGGTCAGGAATGTCCTGAGTTGGCCCTGTTTTTACTTTAGTTGGTGGCATCAGTGTATCTTCCTTCCCTGGATGTATTCGGTTTCCTTCTGAACCCAAGCAGATTTTCAGCATCTGCAACATCCTCTGTCTGGGGTTCCACAGCCTCAACGACCAGTTGTGCAAAGAACCATCTCTTTTCATGTATCTTGAAACTGGAACCTGATTGGTGATGAAAAGAGATGAATTTTTATTCAATTATTAATTAGTTCCTCATTTGTCCATATGGCCAAAAAGTCCAAAATAAAGAAGAATATTTAGAGGTGCTTCACCCATGTTACTTTTCAACTGAGCAGAAAGTATTTTTGCAGCTTTGAAAATGGGAAAAAACAAGAGAAAATCCTCCAGAATCAAAACTTCTTGTGGGTAGAAACCAATTTTTAATGCAGTTTTATATTCCTAATAATGTGAACAGAAATAGCCAATTAAGGGGGTCTTTGAGAGTTCACCCAGAGCTATTTGGTGGTTCATTCATTGGTGGGGCTCAGTCCACATTTTAGGAAATATTCTGAGCTGTGCAGGTGTGAGAACACACCTGAGTTTCACAAGAGGTTTTTAAACCCACAGATAACATCTTTACTTAACACCCCCCTTGTTTCTACAATTACCCAGCAGGAGGAAGTCAGTGTTTTCTGGAGTGAACCTGTGGATTTAAAACCACCTAGGGAAGGGATTGGGACCTACCAGGAGCTGGGCTCTGGTGGAAGGTGGTCTCCTAGGACTGCTGGGGGGCAGAGGGTTGGGGGGTTTAATATTCCAGCAACATTTAGCATGACCTGGGGATTCTGTGCTGGATTTTACAGGAACAGTCACTCAGAAATACCACCCTCTGAATTCTCTGCTCGCTCTCCCAACCATATCCCGAGGGATGGAGGCTCCCAGCCCTTTTTCTGTCATTTTTCACCCCATTTCTGTTTTGTAGAGGGCCTGCATAGACTTTGCCATAAGTGCCAAGCCCCTGACCCGGTACATGCCCCAGAACAAGCAATCCTTCCAGTACAAGATGTGGAAATTCGTGGTGTCCCCTCCCTTCGAGTATTTTATCATGGTCATGATCGCCCTCAACACCATCGTCCTCATGATGAAGGTCAGTGGGGTCTCACTGAATCCTGGGCAGTTTTTGGGTGCTGGATGTGGTGCTGGATGGAGAGGATTTGTACTCTTGACCTGAGGGCTGGGGAGGGGAACAACAGGACCAACCACCGCTCCTCATATTCCTGGTGGGATTCCTTTGTGTCCCCCAAGGGAGGTGGTTTTCAGCTGTGATGGGATCCTGTGAATATTCCCTGGCACGGTGTTGCTCTGGCTCGTAGCCCCTTCGCTGGGGTGGGAACTGGGCTCTGCAGGTCCTGAGCTCCAGCTCAGCCTGGGCTTCCTGCTGCAGAGCAGGGCCATGCCTTGGGGATGCTCCAAATCCAGTCGTGCCAGGGAAATTCAAACTGAAGGAGAAGAGATTTAGGTGGAATATTGGGAAGAATTACCCAGAGGGGCTGTGGCTACCCCGTCCCTTGAAGTGTCCCAGGCCACATTGGACGGGGATTGGAGCAACCTGGGCTAGTGGAAGGTGTCCCTGCCCAGGGCAGGGGGTGGATTGAGATGGACTTTAGGCTCCCTTCCCACCCAAACCATCCTGTGGTTCTATGAAATGGCTCAATTTTGCAACATCATCAGAACTCTGGGATGTGACCCACAGTGCTCAGGAGGGAGAGATGCAGGTGGAGGCACATTGTGGATATGTCCCCTCCTCTGCCTTGTCTATCTTAGAGTATCTTCACAGTCATGGGGTCACCTTATTCTTAGGGTCCTCTGGAATGAAACACAGTGCTGTACTTGTCCTCTGGTTTTGAAAATGCCCTTCCTCCCTCCTGGCCCGTGCTGTGCTTACAGGGGGACGTCCACCAGCAGCTCCAGTTCTGGGGGTATCTCCAGCTGGGACAGCACACTGCAGAGTGTGCTTCTGGAGAGATGGAGCTTTTTGTAACCCCAAATCTCGCTTAAAGTGAGCACAAAATCCAGCACTAAACTGAGCAGGAGCAAGTCAGCTGGGAAAGGTTTTATCCTGTACGTGACCCTCCAGTAACAGCCTTTCTTCCGTCCCGCTTTAGTTCTATGATGCTCCAGAAGCATACGAAGAAATGCTGAAATGCCTGAATATCGTGTTTACATCCATGTTTTCCATGGAATGTGTGCTGAAGATCATTGCCTTCGGTGTGCTGGTACGTGCCTTCCTCCTTTACCTTCGCCTGCTTCCCCTCTCCACGAAACGCTCGCATTTCGTGGCGCGCATTTAAAAACGAGCAAAAAAAAAAACACAAAAAGAAAACCACCCAAGGAAATAACCCCTGGATCCCCTCTATCCCCCCTTGTGTTTTCATTTGGCAGAATTATTTCCGAGATGCCTGGAATGTCTTTGATTTTGTAACAGTGTTGGGAAGTATTACTGATATTTTAGTAACAGAGATTGCGGTAAGTACCGTTCGCTCCATTTGCTCCGTTTATAAACAAAGCTGGGCCCTGGCAGGACATTGCACCTTCTCCCTACCAGCCTCATTCCCTAGAGCTGCCTCTGGGATTTGGGATGTCCTTGGGTGACCTGGCAGCCTGTTTCCAGCAGCTCTGCTCTTTCCAGGGAGCTGGGCACAGCTGCCTGCCCCAAGGACTCACGTGAAAGGCTCTGATGAGAACGACGGTGCCAGGAAGCAGCTCCTTCTCGTTCAGCAAATCTGTCCCCGGGGCCATTTTTGCCTATTAATGGAAAAATCCTGTTGAATTTAACAGAGGGGAAAGCCCCAAAGGGCTCTGCTGTGTTATGGTGTGAGGTGCTTTGCAGGGCACACACCCCCTCGTGTCCCTCGGGGCTCCTGCCCGGCCGTGGGCAGGGTGAGGGTGAGAAGTGAGAAGGGGAGAGCTGATGGGAATGGAGAGCCCACACAGCCTGGGTTGGGGGAGTGTTACTGTCACATGCCCAAATCTCTGTGGGGCCATTAAGAACCAATTAATTAAGTAAACAAATTAAAAATTAATAACCAAACAACTTTCCCAGAGGATTTTTGGCCAGCCCTACAGGGACAGCTGTCTCCCTGCTAATGAGCCCAGCAGATCACACGACTTGCCATTAAATTATTAAATTCTAAAGGATTTTTCCATAAGGGCAGCAAATATCTGACTCCAGCCATGACACCCTGACATTATCCAATTTATAAACTGCTCCTCTCCTCTCCCGGTGCATGTTGTATCTGTACGTGATGAATTTGAACTTTGCCATAACTTTTTTTTCTCTCAGTCTCCTGGGATTTGCTGATAGATCTGTTTTGTGTGTGCTAAGAACTGTGCTCTTTACAGATGGTGGTGAAGACCATACCACTGCTCCTAACAAAATACATTTTTAGCTACACTTGGTACAAAAAAAAACACACAACCCCCAGAGTTTTACTCCCCACACAAGTGTTCATTTACCAGCTGGTGAATCCTCTCGTAGGCTTTGAAGCGCCTTTTGTTTTCGGTGCAGCCAGGTTTAAACTGCTCAGAGCAAACCCAAAGTCTGGGTGCCACCTCTCTGAGTGCTGTGGGAAGGCCCCGGGTGCTTGTCTCCACTCCCTCTGCCATGGGATGTGTTTTCTTGCCCAACTTTCGCCGCGGTTTGAAAATCTGTGAAAAGATTCGCGAGTGAGCCGCGAGCAGAGACTTGGCACTTCTCCTCCCCCCTCCTTGGGCCACTTTTGCCGGGAGGAGGCAGCACAGCCAGCTCACACAGGGTGAGGAGCCTCTGCTCTCTCTGGAGGGTGTCTCCTTCACAACACCAAGCCCATCTGCTGCTTCTTAAAATCCTCCTTGTGGAGCTATTTTGCAGCCATCGGTGTTGCCCATTCCCTGCCCAGTGAACAGGCCACTGCCTCTCCCTCCAGCTCCCGTGGGATGGCCTCAGTGAGGGTGTCTGGCACTTGAGGAATTGGCTATGGACTGATCAGGTTGGGCTGTGAGGCTTCACTGAATTTGACGGCATCACCCTTCCCCTCTGCAGGGATTTCTCTGGTTTCCAGCATCGAAGGCAGCAGCAATTTGGAGTGTGAATTGCCCCTAAAACCAGTCAGTAACTCTAGCAGGGTCAAGCTCCCAAGCAGCCTTTCCATTCTCCTCCCAGGTGGAAAAGAGGAGGTTTTTGGTTTATGAGTAGCCAGATCCAGTAAGTCAAACATTACAGAGGACTTTCTTACGCAGGTTGACAAAAACCCCTGGCACAGTGTCCAGTATGGAGCTGATCACAACCATCTCTTTAATATAAAAGCCCAGCACCACTCCAGCCCCTGATCTCTTGATCCTCTGTCTGTGTCTGCAGACCTGTTTGAGCTCTGCTCTCCCTAAATATTCCCCTTCTGCAGCAGCCAGGTGGGGCCAGGCTCTTCTCCCAAGTAAACAACTGACAGGACTAGAGGAAACAGCATCAAGTTGCACGAGGGGAGGTTTAGGTTGGATATTAGGAACAATTTCTTCATGAGAAGAGTGGTCAGGCCCTGGCACAGCTGCCCAGGGCAGTGGTGGAGTCCCCATCCCCAGAAGGATTTAAAAACTGTGTGTATGTGGCACTTGGGGACGTGGGTTAGAGGTGGCCTTGGCAGTGCTGGGGATTTGAGGATCTCAGAGATCTTTTCCAACCTAAAAGCTTCCTGATTCTCAGATTTCTGTGTAGCCATCATGTCTCCTTCCCACAGGCTCTTCCCTGCAGACAGCGAGTGCCCAGGGGGGTCATTCCTCCATCCCACCTTCTTGCTAGACTTGCTTTTCAACACTCCTTTCACGCAGCTCCTCCCTGACGTCTCTCCAGCCCCAGCTGCAGCAGCACTGCCATCCCCCCCAGCACCCCCTGCCACATCCATCCCAGCCTCAGACAGGGACAGTGGGCTGAGGAGGCTTAGTTTGCTTAAAGGTGGCACTGATGCACAGGTCTCTGCTTAGTTACCCCAGTGGGGGTTGCAGTGGTGCCCCAAAAATCCCATTTTTGACAGAATTAACAGCGGCAGTAAATGATGGCAGCTGTCAGGATGCCTCTCACGGAGCAGTTTGTTCTTCAGCCAGTGGCACGGGTGGAGGTGCTCTTGTACCAGGGTCTCCACTGCCACCACAAGCCTTCCTGGCCTCAAGGCCAGCCTGGATGGGCCCTGTGGGATGTGTCCCTGCCCGATGTGTCCCTGCCCATGGCGGGCGTGGAACGAGATGAGCGTTAAGGTCCCTCTCAACCCAACCCATCCTGTGATTTTATGGTTCTCCCATTCCAGTCCCGAGCATGGAAAACAAGCAGCAGGATCCAGCACATGTGGTTGGCTCCATGACAGGCTGCAGTAAGGGGTGTTCTCACCCAAACCACAGCAGGGGTAACCCAAGGGGTCCCACATCTGCCTGGCAACGCCAGGACCTTTCTGCTGCCTGCAAAGTGGCAGCAAAAATATGTGTGGGTATATTCTGGCAGAGCTACACTTTAAACCACCTCTGTTAAACTGAAGTTGCGCTTAAGTCACTTAAATACAATTTAATCCAATTAAAAATGCAGAAAAGGGCTGAAAAGCCTGATGCAGTGATGGGAACATGGTGTTTGCAGACAGCAGGGACTGAAGGGAGGACCGGTGTGTGCCTCATCCCCAGAGCACAGCCCCGGTGTGTGCCCTCAAACCTGTCATCCCACAGCCTCTGCCCAACCTCTCTTTGCATTCCCAACCTCTTTACATTCCCAGGTGAGGCAGAGCAGTAACTCAGGCTGGGGATGAGCGTCTGCTCTGCACCGAGTGCCACAGCTGATGCTTTCTTCACCTTTCTCAGGGCGTGACCAGGGGGGCAGCAGCTCTCTCAGGGAGCAGAGAACAACCACAGAGGAGAACAGCTCTTGACTCCTCACCCCCCAGAGCTGTGGCCCCAGCAGAGAGTTCCCTCTTCTCCCATCTGTCCTCCTCAGCTCCAGGCTCTCCTCAGCTGACGGGCAGCCCCGGGCAGAGTTGGGTGGCAGCCCCTCTTAGTCCTTCCCTGCGCATCCAGCCCTCTTGTCACCCACCCCACGGGAGTTCCTCAGCTGGGAGGTCCATGGGACAGCCACAACACGAGCCTGTCAGTCTCCACGTGTCCTGCACCAGCCAGGAGCCCTCCAGCTCCCGTGGAGAGGGGCTGTTTTCTTGGTCTCACACCGAGATCGGGCTCACGAAGCACCACATTTTTTTTTTTTTTCCCCCCATGGCTGTATTTTCCAGCTATAAATGTTCTCCGAGGTAAATAAACCTGCTCAGCTTGGGGGGGAAGTTAGCCTCCTCTTGAGAGACTTGGCTTCCACCAGCCTTGCTGCACCGGTACCTTTAACCCACGGAAAAGTAAAGACAAAAGGAAAAGAAATGTGTCAATGAACTGCGTTGTTTCAATTTTTTAATCATGTCATATGTAATTTACTTTGTGATTGTAGTGGAATATATATATAGTTTTGTTTTGTTTTTTGTTTTTTTTTAATATATTTCCTTAGGCAAAAAAAAAAACCCCATGCATGTCAGTTTTTTGACACCTCTCAGTAATCGAGGGAAAACAGGTGGCTTTAAGGAGAAGGTGTCCTTGTGGACACATCCAGAGTGGGATCTGGGCAAACTGACATCTTATTTCTATGCCTGGAAATATATTAAAAAAAAAAAAAACAA
>VXAY01005396.1:43896-61974 GCA_013399855.1 Oxyruncus cristatus | reverse complement strand
CATCCCCATCCCCGGGGGTCCCTCAGCACCTCACCTGCGTCATCTTCTCCCGGTTGGCCTTGGGGTTGAGGGGGGCCTCGGTGAGCAGGGTCGGGTGCTCCTCGGGGGCCACGCGCAGCTCGTTGTAGAAGGAGTGGTGCCAGATCTACGGCGGGCAAAGGACAATTGGGGCCTCACCCGAGCTGGGCCTGGCGCCCTCTCCCCGTCCCAGGGCTGGGGGTCTCACCTTCTCCATGTCATCCCAGTTGGTGATGATGCCGTGCTCGATGGGGTACTTGAGCGTGAGGATGCCCCTCTTGCTCTGCGCCTCGTCGCCCACATAACTGTCCTTCTGCCCCATGCCCACCATGACACCCTAACGCCAGCGGGGGAGACAAGGCCTCGTTACCCTCGTCACAGGGGCTGAAGCAGGGTGGGGGCTGCCCCTCACACCACCCCCGGGTACCCACCTGGTGCCGGGGCCGCCCCACGATGGAGGGGAAGACGGCGCGCGGGGCGTCGTCGCCGGCAAAGCCGGCCTTGCAGAGGCCGGAGCCGTTGTCGCAGACCAGGGCGGTGGTTTCCTCCTCGCACATGGTGGGGCCGGGAGCGGTTGGTGCTCGGGGGGGACCTGGGGGAAAAGCTGGGGCCGGGGGTGGGGTGATGGCGTTAAAGGGGGAGCGGGGAAGGGGGTTATCCCGCGGCACCGCGTCCGGCTTTGGGTTGGGAAGGGTTCGAGTCCTTGGGAATGGGAAGTCCCACAAAGTCCTCCGTGGGCCGTGCCGAGGGCCGGCCACCCAGTCTGACCCCGGCGTGGTGGTGCTGGGAGTGGGGTGATGCTCATTCCCCGTGTGCCGCTCCACGCCGGTGCTGCTCCTCCGTCCTTCTCCAGCCGGTGCCCAAAAGTGGTGCCAAAACCCCCCCCCGGGGAGCTCCGGTGTTGCCAAGCCCAGCTGGTGCCCCCCAAAAGCAGGCAGAGGGGTGGCAGGTGATGCCCCCTCATCCGGTTCTGTCTCAGCAGCCTCCTGCTGCAACTGCTCCCAAAAATGGGAAAAAACCCCAGCCCTTCCTGAGGGCTTCCCCCCCCTGCACCGGGGGATGCGCCCCCAAATCCGGAGGGAAGCAGCAAAAACCTCGCAGGAGCCCAGGAAGCAAAAACCCCCAAATCCCAGGGATTTCTGGAAGAGCACAACCCGCTTTGGGCCGCAGCCCAGAAAACAAAAAAATCCCAAATCCCAGGGATTTCTGGAAGAGCACAACGCGCCTTGGCCGCAGCCCAGCTCTTGTCACCTCCGGGAAGCCCCCGGGGTTGGCAGCCCCTCTGTGCCATGCAAACCGAGGCGGGGCCGCCCCATAAAGGCTGGGGCACCCCAAAACCCGCCCCGGGGTGTTATTCCTTCCCCTCTCCTCCCAGGAGCCGGGAAGCAGGGCAGGGCAGGGCAGTACTCACCGCAGAGGCGAGAGCTCCTTTCCTCTGGGACCGAGCCCTGCTGTGCCGTGGGTATAAATACCAGCGAGCCCGAGGAACCTCAGAGGCGGATCCTCTCTAAACAAAGACCCTAAATAGGCTCAGTGATGGTGTGTTGGCCATATGGCCATATAAGGTGTTTTATTTCATTAAATTGACCTCGGGCTGGTGGTAGGACCCAGCACTTTAATTATTGTAGGAAAAATGTATGTGGGGATGCTTTGGGAGGCAGCGGCCCAGTTGTGAGTCTGTTCCTTTTATGCTCCGCTCCGATAAACAAGTGAGACACAAGCCCTTATAAGTGACAGGCTCGGAAAAGGGAGGTGGAAGTAACTCCAGTTCCTGGGGAGAGCGTGGAGAAACCCCACCCGGGGGGAGGTGGGTGTGGGGGCTCCGCTGTGGGGACACCCCGCAGCGGGGATGGGAAGGCACTGGGTCGGTGCATCGCCTCCTCCCGGCCTCAGCTCCCCTGGATCCCTGGAATTCCACCCTTTGGAGATGCCTCTCCCTGTGGTTTTCTCTCTCTCCGCCCCCATTTTTGGGCTTTTCGTGTCCCAAAGCCCCTCAGTTTCCCAAATCCTCGGCCTGAGCCGGGCCAGGAGTTGTGAGTCCAAATGTCAGCCCCACACTGTGGGTGCTCGCGGGGAGGATTTGGGAGGTGGGATGAGCCTGGAGCCCCCCCGGGGCTCTGTGGGTGCTGTCCCCTGGCCCCCCTGTCCGGGCACAGCCCGGGAGGGGCCGCAGCCACCCCCCGCCCTTGGCAGCAGGAGCGGAGCCGCCGGGCCCGTGGCCCTGGCAGAGGCCAACCAGCAGCTCCCAAACTCCTGCTGCCTTTTTAAGGGCAACGGGCCTGCACCAGGAGCTCTCTGGAGCACCCAGGGGAGGCAGGAGAGGTGCCCAGGAACCACCACCCGGAGCTCGGGGGGCACATGGGGGAACGGAGGCCCGGGGGGCCCGGGATGCTCCCTGTGCTCGGGGACATCCCGGCGCTGGAGCGGGGGAAGGACCTGCAGGTCCCACCACCACCAAGGGACCCAAAGGTCCTGTGTCCCCCGGGGTCCTGCAGGGAGAGGACTCTGGGCTGTCACCCCGTGGGGCAGGGCAGGGACACGGTGTCCCCCCAGCTTGTTCACACCTTTAACATCCCGTCGGGATGGCTCCGTCCTGGAAGGAGGGAGCAGACTCTGGGCTGTCACCCCATTGACACAGTGTCCCCCCACCACCACTCCAGCCTGTTCACACCTCCAATGTCCCCCGAGGGATGGCTCTGTCCTGGGGGGAAGGAACAGAACCTGGGCTGTCACCCCACAGCGCAGGACAGGGACATGGTGTCCCCCCAGAATTCCCAGACCGTTCACACCTCCAATGTCCCCCGAGGGATGGCTCTGTCCTGGGGGGAAGGAACAGAATCTGGCCTGTCATTCCATGGAACACGGTGTGCCCCCAGCACTCCAGACTCTTTACACCTCCAACATTCCCCAGGGATGGCTCTGTCCTGGAAGGAGAGAGCAGACTCTGGGCTGTCACCCTGCAGGGCTGGAAAGGACCCGGTGTGCCCCCAGCATTCCCAGCCCACTTGCACCTCCCAGGTCCCTCATGGATGGCTCTGATCAGGAGGGAGCAGATTCAGGGCTGTCACCCCACTGGACACTGTGTGTCCCCAGCATTCCCAGCCTGTTCACGCCTCCAACACCCCCCAGGGATGGCTCTGCCGTGTAAGGAGGGAGCAGACTCTGGGCTGTCACCCTGCAGGGCTGGAAAGGGACCCGGAGTCCCCCCAGCACCTCTCAGGTCGCTGATGGATGGCTCTGATCAGGAAGGAGGGAGCAGACTCAGGGCTGTCACCCCACGGGACACGGTGTCTCCCCAGCATTCCCAGCCTGTTCACACCTCCAATGTCGCCCAGGGATGGCTCTGTCCGGGTTATTCCCTTTCACTGGGAAACCTCAGGCTGGATTTGTCCCCTGGCCATGCACTTGGGTGTCCCCCCCAAAACCCTCAGCCCCGGGATCTTTCTGCTGCCTCACATCCCACCCCGGATCCCTTGGGACCCTGCCAGACATGAGGTCTCCGAGGAGAAAGTCTGTTAAAAAAAAAATCCCAAACCACCTCACAGTGAACCCCAAACCCCGCAGTGGGAGTGGGAAAAGGGCTTGGATGGAGGCAGAGGCTGGAAAGAGCCAAGGCAGAGGGGGCACGGCTGTGCCAGGGGCTGCTGGCAGGACCCCCCCTCATTCCAAGGTGGGGGGGGATAAACCCAAAACCTCAGAGACATCCCCGAACCCCGGGCCGGTGCAACCGCGGAGCATCAACCCCTGACCGCGCTCGGCAGCTCCCAGTCCCGTCACTCCTCCCCCGCTGGCCCCGCGGGTCGGCTCCGGGCCGCCCATCCCCGCGGGATCCCCCCATGGCTGCGGGACGGCCCCGCGGGGCCGGGGCCGGGCTGGAGCGGCGGCGCAGCCCCGAGCGGAGCCCACGCGCAGCCTAAAAAGGCAACGTTTGGCCCCCGCAGCCAATGGAGCCGCCGGCGGGCCGGGATGCTCCCAGGAACGCCCGGCATCCCGCGGGACGAGCGGGACGAGAGCCCGGCCCGGCCGCTGCATTTCAAAACTCCCGGCGCTCGGTCCGGGCCCCGGCACCTCCCTCGAGGGAACGGCCGTGCCTGGAACCTCCCGGGATGCTGCCGGGGATGGGCAAGCCGGGGAAAAGAGGCACGATCAGAGGGATCTGGGTCTGTTCCCATCCTGAGGAGGAGATAAACATCACGCCCTGCCTGCAGGAACGCCCCAGACGCTCAACCCACGTTGTTACAGACACTAAACCCTTCCTACGAAGAGTTTGGGGTCAACTCTTCCCAAATCCAACCCCGCTTTGGGAGGCTTTAAGGTAGAACAGTGACATCTGGCACAGCTGGGTAGCCACGTGGGTTGGTGGGACCAGGATATCGACATCCATCCCAACACACAAACTGATGGCTCAGGGACTCCAGGTGGGAAAACGTGACAGAAAAGCCAGGAGCTCAGGGAGCAGGGCTGGGAGTGAGGTGGGAGCTGAGCCCTGACGGAGGAACTGGGCCCTTCCTGCTCTGAGGAAGGTGGAATATTCCCTGAGAAGGTTCATCTGTCACTGGGATGACACCAAAGAGCTGATGTGCCACCAGCTCCACTCTCTGGCGGGTGCTCGAGGCAGCTTAGACCTGAGACCTGGAGGGATGCGGAGTTGGGATAAATTCCTTGGGATATTCCCCACCAAACTGAAGGACTTGCTGCTTGGAAGGATGGGATTGCCCACCTCGTGTCCCTGCCACGCTCTGGGGGAGCTGCTCCGTGCTACGGGATGAACCATCCCCCACCGAACTGCAACCCCCTCCCGCGCATGGTTCAAATTAATTAGGTCTGAAAACGAGTTCCCACAGATGTCCTGAAGGCCCCCCACTTCCCTCCCACCTCCCTGTTCCCAAAGCTGGCTTTGGAAGCGCCGGGAGCAGCCCTTTGTCACGCAGGAGCTGCTGCAAACACACCCCAGCCCCCAAACAAATGGATTCCCCCCCCTCCGCCAGACCCCCCACACCAGCGGGGGAGCTCAAAGAAAACAAGGGGCACAAGAGACCCAGCCCGGATAATCCGATCCGTGTGTGTTCACCGGAACCCTGAGGGGTGTTGGACGCACAAGGACACGAGGACAGGGATGTTCTCATGCCAGGTGGGAAGGCAGCTCCGGCCTCCCCCACCCCTGCACAGCCATGTGCCGACCATCCCTCCGCAGGGCGTGGGCTGTGGGTCACGCTCAGCCCCCAGCCCAGCTGCCTTCCACCTTGGAATTCTGCCGCTTCCCACCCAGTGAGCCTGGAGGCTGAGCCTGGAGCACAGGGAAGGGAATTCTCTGCTTGGCATCCGACTAAAGCACCTCGGAGCAGGATCCGGCGGGACCGCACGGCAGCGACGTCACGGAGAGCTGGGGTTTGGCAAGGACGGGCCTCCGGCTGCTCTGGGAAGCTCAGAGGCAATCAGGCTGTGGCATCGTGGAGGATGGAAGTGGCCAGAGCAGCTGGAATTCCGTCTGGGAGCAGCGATGGCAGCTGGGACACCCAGTGCTCCTCCACAGTGACACCACGGGCCGAGAGGATCCCAGAGCCAGGGAAGGAAATAAAGTCACCAGACAGCCCTGAACACTGCCGGGATGGGGGAGATCCTGCAAAGCTGTGCCCCGTGCAGGCACCTTCATCCCTGAAATGGGGATCCCGAAGGAGTCGAGTCCCCCCTCTCCCCAGGCAAAGATCCGAGTACCAGGAAGCAGAGGCGGCTCAGCTCAGCGGGGCTGAGCTTGTGCGGGGAGAGAGGGGTCAGGAGGGATTAATCTTAAACTACAGGAAAGGTTTATCTGCTCCTGGAAGCTGCTCCAAGCCCACAGCGACCCGGAGAGAGGGACAACATGGGGCATGGGTTCATCTGGGAAGGTCCCAAAAGCACTTGAAGAGGTTTCCACACCTCGTGGTTGCAGCAAATCACGGGGAACCTCCCCAGGAGGCCGTTCCAGCCACGGATTAGAGTGTTAAACAACTGCTTTAGTGTTGGCTCCCGCCTCTGGATTCCCAGCTGGCTTTTCCCCACACCTGGGACCTCAGCAGGCTCCAGGCACTGAGGCTCCACGTGCTCCCGAGGAGGTCAGGGATGCGATTCCACCGGGAATCCCACCAGCACTGGGGGAGGGAGGGCAGGGATGGCTACACGGTGGGAATCATCTGCCAAGGGAGGGAGCAAACCAGCGCCTAAGGCTGAGAGGGAGGCGGGAGGTTCCTGGGAGCGGGGAAGGCGGGAGGCTCATCGCAGATCCATCAGCACAACGTCCCTCTCCACCACTGACACGTGACTGCAGGTCTGGGAGAGAGAAAGAGACGGGACAGGGGGTTATTCAGATGCTCCCACAGCTCAGGTGACACGACCTGCAGCTGGAGTCCTTCCCAGGACAGCCCTTGGAGCCGTTCCCTGGATCACACAGTGCCCACCGCAGGACACAGACACGGATCCCTCTCCCAAACACGCCCCTTTGTGCTGCCTCGCCCTGTTCCTGCAGGGAGCAGCTCCCCATCACTCCCCCAACCCGTGTAAAACGTTGGGAAGCTCCTGCACCTCCACCCTGGGAATGGGAGACCAGCCCCTGCTAGGCTGAGCCTCCTCTCCTGCCACAGCCCAGAACCTCCACGCGGAATTCACTCCAGAGAAGGGTCCAGCTCCCCACCCCACAGCCCCCAGTGCCTGGGGGGGACTCACCGTGAAGAGAGGGGGGTCTTTGGGGTGTGGGTGGAACCCTTTCTGGCGGCAGGACGAGATCTCCTCCAGGCCGTGCTCCGTCAGCCGGAAAAACCCCGTCCTGGATGAGGGAACACACAGAGGAGCACGAGGAGCTCCTGTGGCTCCACCTCTGCAGCCTCTGCAGCGACAGCCCCGTCCTCTGGGCCTCACAGAGCACCTCTGGGGCAGCTCCTCTCGGGCAGGGGCAGAGACTGAGGCTGAGGGACACCCCTCTGGTCGGGACACCTCTTCCTGGGACACCCTCCCGTTCTGGGACACCCTCCTTCCCAGGACAACCCTCCTCCCAGGACATTCGTCTGTCTGGGACACCCCTCCTCCTGGGACATCCCCCTTCCTGGAACACCCCTCTTCCCAGGACACCCTTCTGTCTGGGACACCCCTCTTCCCAGGACACCCCTATCTGGGACCTCCCATTCTTGGCACATGCCCACCTGGCACACCCCCTTTCCTGGGACATCCCCATTCCCAGGACACCCCTCTTCCTGGGATACCTCTCCTGCAGGGACACCCCTCTTCCCAGCCCAAGGGCTGCAGATCACCCTCCTGTCTCAGGTGGGCAACCACTGCCCAGACACAACCCCCTGATCCTGTTCTCAATCCTGATCCTGATCCCGATCCCGATCCTGATCCCAATCCCGATCCTAATCCTGATCCTGATCCCAATCCTGATCCAGCTCAGAAGAGCTGTGGAGTCCCACGTGTGTGACCTGGCGTTTCATCTCCACACCAGGAACCTGAGAGAGGAAGGGTGTGGTAAAACAGCCCAGGCAGAGGGAAAGGCCTTCCCCACCCCACATCCCGGTGTCCATCCACATCCCTGGGTGTCCATACTCACTCCTGGTACTTGGGAGAGCACACGATGGCGATGGACTCTGGCAGCATCATCTGGTAGGAGCAGTGGGTGTGCAGGTCCACGCTGGACAGGAAGGCTGTTTGTGTGGGGTGCGTCTGGAACAGGCAACACACGGGCAGGAGTCACAGCAGGCTTGGGAAAACCGTTCCAAGGGATTGTGTCTGCCAAGGGGAGGCTGTACCAGAGGAGACACAGCCCCTGGGATGGCACAGGGGACACACCGAGAGGGCTTTGTGTAGAATCCCAGAATGGTTTGGGTTGGGAGCGACCCTAAAGATCACCCCATTCCACCCAGGGACACCTTCCACCAGCCCAGGTTGCTCCAAGCCCCGTCCAACCTGGCCTTGGACACTTCCAGGGATCCAGGGGCAGCCAGAGCTTCTCTGGGAATTCCATCCCAGCCCCTCTCCACCCTCACAGCCAAGAATTCCTTCCCAATATCCCACCTAGCCCTGCCCTGTGGCAGTGGGAAGCCCTTCCCCCTCATCCTATCACATCATTCCACGCTCTTGTCAAAACTCCCTCTCCAGCTCTCTTGCAGCCCCCCTTTTTTTTTGCACTGCCCTAAAACACCTGCTCCTCTTTTCCACCTGAAGTGCAAAAGGAGTTCTTACATTCCTGCCATATTGCACAAAAAGGTCCCACTTTTAAGGCCCAGCCCTGTCCTTGCAGGGGAATTCACACGTTTCTCGAGTGCAGCAGCACCAGCACACCCCATCCTGCCCTGGCACTTGAGGATATCCCACTCCAGAGGGCTGTATGATCCCTGACAGCCACCACCTCACCCAGCTCCTGCCCACAGCTGCATTTCACACCTCAGCTCCTGCTGGAAGCTCCTGCTCCTTTGGCCGGTGAGGTTTTTGCTGCCAGGGCCGGCAGAAGGGGCACGGGAATTCCAGAGGGTCTCTGGGTGTGACGGGGCTGGCAGGGCAGAGCTGCCCCCTCGGGGATCAGGCACAGGCAGCACATTCCCCTGCCCAAGGCTGTGAGGCAGCAGCTGCTTTCGAGAGATTACTCAGCAGCTCCAAACATTTTCCTTGGCACGGATCCGACTGCCAAGGGCTCCGTGGGGACGGCAGGGAATTGCTGCAGCCAGGGAGGAATCTGGAACTGGCACATCCCACGGCACAGCTGCCTCAACAGCAGCACCACTCCAGGGACGCAGCCTGGGACAGGTGTCCCTGCAGCAGGAGGGCTTGGGATGCCCCGACGGGGCCTCTGGAGTTGGATTTTAGCCGGAGGAAACACGAGTTGCATGTCCAGGATCCCACTTGCACATATCCAGACTGGTTTGGGTGGGAAGGGATCTTAAAGATCACCCAGTTCCACCCCCTGCCAGGGGCAGGGACACCTTCCACTGGACCAGGAGGCTCCAACCTGGCCTTGGACACTTCCAGGGATCCAGGGGCAGCCACAGCTTCTCTGGGCAACCTGTGCCAGGGCCTCCCCACCCTCCCAGGCAGGAATTCCTTCCCAATATCCCATCTGTCCCTGCCCTCTGGCAGTGGGAAGCCATTCCCTGTGTCCTGTCCCTCCATCCCTTGTCCCCAGTCCCTCTCCCAGCTCCTGAAGCCTCTTTAAGCCCTGGAAGGGGCTTTCAGGTTTTCTCTGGGCAACCTGTGCCAGCCCTGCCCCCCTTCCCAGGGAAGAATTTCTTCCCAATATCCCACCTATCCCTGCCCTCCCTCCTTTTCAAAGGGCCTGATGCTTTGGGAAAGGACTCAAAGGTAAAACAGGCCAGGATTTCTCCAGGAGGGCAGTGAATGAGACTGTACCAGAGGGAGAAAGCCAACTAGAGAGAGAAATCAAATCAGAGGGAGAAATCCAGCTGGGGGGAGAAACTCAACCAGGGGGAGAAACTCAACCAGGGGGAGAAATCCACCCAGAGGCAAGAGATCCAACGAGAGGGAGAAACCAGAGCAGAGGTGAGAAACCCACGCAGAGGCTGCTGCCCACTCCACACCACCTCCTCCTGTAACTTGTCCTCCCCCAGCCCTGCTAAACCAGCCCTGTCCCTCTGGACTGCAGGCAGGGGCAGGAGGCACTCACATGGATCCAGCCCAGGGTGACGAGGCCGTGCTGGTCCTGGATCAGGAACAGCTCCTCCTCATTCTCGGTGTTGCAGTAGTCGGGGCCCCCGTGTTGCTTGGGCACGATCACGTGGGTTATGGTGAACTCATTCCTCATCTGCGGGGCAGGGGCAGCACAGGAGGATCACAGGGAGCACAGGCACCCCCAGGGACCCCCTCGGCAGGAAACAGGGAGCAGAGGGAATTCCCTAAGTTTTGGGAACTTCTCCTCAACAAGCCCATGCACCACGCAGGTGCAACTCTCAGTTACCGACAAAGGTGTCGCAGGGTTTTCTTCCTATTTCATGTTCTCTGCTGTGCAGAGCACCCACAACAGCTCAGAGAACACCCACTGAAACAACACAAGATGATGCCTCATCCCTAAATAATCCCCAGTGTCTGGAAGCAGCTGGATGGCAGGAAGTTGCTACATCAAACAGCTCCGTTTCAAAGCAAACCCCCGCGAGTGACTCAGGGCTGGAGCTGCCAACGAAACCTGAGGTCACGCAAAGTCCTGGGGGAGAACAGTGTCCTGTCAGCCCTGCGTGGCTGAAATCACCAGCTGGGACCCCCCAGTCCTGCTGGCACCCAAAGGACAAGTCCCTGGAGCTCCTGTCCCCAGGACTGTGCCCAGTGCTTGTGGCCGGCACGCAGAGTCATCACCAGCAGAGAGGAAGCTGAGTGGGGACTCTGGTTGACACTGAGTGCCAGGGTGAGGAAATCCTGACCTAAAAACCTGGAAAGGGAGAGGTAGACCATCCCTAATGCTCACAGGGAAGCCTGAAGCCGCCCTAGGGAATCCCAGGACAAAGCTCCGGGTCCTGCAGCCATTTCCAAAGCGCTGGTGCCGTGACAAACAAGCCCTGTGCCACTCCAAGGTCTCCTGAGGGACTGTCCCCTTACCAGCTTCCCACAGAGGATCCCACAGGTCTCCACACCCCGCACCGTGTTGGCATCAGCCAGCTGGAGGAATTTGTGGCACAGCTCCCTGGGGACAATGACCTGGCGAAGGACATCCACTCCTGCACCTGTGGGGAACGGGAGCGCAGTGAGACACCAGCCAGGGGGGCAGGGATGGTCCCTCAGGACAGGCCCTGAAGGCAAGAGACTGCAAAAATGCACCTGGAATTGGACTGCTCTGGCTCTGCCCCTACAGTGGCACCAAGAGATAAATGTGTCACTGGGACACCAATAAAGGACGGGCACCTCCTCCTTCAGAACAGAGAGGGGAAGAATCCTTCAGCAGGGTGTCAACGAGTCCTTTGTTTGTTAGTAAAAATGAGACCACACACACTCCCAGAAGGTTATTTAAGGTAGGATGTGTCACTGGGCAAGAACCAGTCACTGGACATGTCTGGATGAGTGTTTTGGAGCCGTGTTTGGCAGGATTTGGTCAGGAGGAGGATTCAATCAGCCCGGCCAGGAATTAAACCCAAATCTCCAAGAAGTGCTTGGATCAAGGAAAGGCAAATAGGCTGCAGAGTGTGGAACAGCAGAAAGACTGGGCTGGAAAAGCATGGAGGGTGCGTTCCCAAGAGGAGACAGTTCTCCCAGGCCCTGCAAACCTTTACTGCACAGGGACAACGTGCAGTGACTTGGGAGACCAAACCCCCAGAAGGGATGGAGCCATGAGCACATAATTCCAAGAGCCTCCCAGACAAACTGGCCACATTTGGCTCAGCCCCAGCAAGGGATAGGGATGCTCCCACAGGTACTAACTGGTTTCTGTGCTCCCCACAGTACTGGGCTTCAAAGATCTGTCCACGACAGGAGGTCTGGGTGGGACAGTCCCCGCTGAGGGACTCCCTGGATGAACTGAAGACACTGGAACCTTTGGGGTTAAATCAGTCGGTGGCTTTTCCACTCCAGGGATGAGGGGTCCATCCAGAGACTCTGGCTCTGGTTTCCCAAACTCCTGCACTATCCTCAGGCGTTCCTTCTCCAGCTCCTGCCGCCGGATCATCTCCTCGAAGGCGTGGAACTGCTCCTGCTCTGCCTGCTGCTGCTTCATCAGGGCCACCCGGCTCTTCTCCTCCTCCAGCTGCTGCTGCAAAGCCAAAGCGGGGGCAAATTACTCTTCCTCCTCCCTCCCTAAGGAGAAAGATCCCAAGGGACGTGAGCAGAGATGGGAACATGGAGCCTCTGCGCTGCTGACCCTCAGCGATCCCAGGCTGCTTCCAAAGGCTCTGCAAAGAGCATTCCCTGCAGGAAGCTTCAGCTTGCAGAGATCCACACTTCCAGCAGGAGAGCCAGCTGGACCAGGGCAGTAAAACCTCTGCCTTACCCTCCCTCTTCCACAGAAATGCGACTCCGGGTTGTTTTCCCCCTATCCTGTCTCCCAAATCACACTTGTCTGCAGCAAAACTGATCCGGGAGGTTTCTGCTTTGCCCACACAACCCCACGCCCTTGCCCACGCCGAGCTTCGGGATCCCAAACCCTGGACTCTGCGCTGGGACAAAGAGAACCAACCAACCAAACAGCCCCAACTCGGGATGCGTGAGGAAGGGAGACCCAGATCCACCTACAGTGGCAGCAGGGCCAGCCCTGTGCCGCAGCTGGGGATCCCCACACTGGACGTTCCCGAGCACCCAGGGAGCCCTGGGGACCTGCCCTCTCCCAAACCCTTGGTGGCTGAGGGTCTCCTGGGGAGCACAGGCCTCCAGTCAGCTCGCACTCACCTCCTGCTCCTTGTACTTAGCATAGTCCTGGGCGTACCTCTTTAGCAGCTCCTCCTTGAGCTCTTCTGCTCTGGGAAAGGCTACTTCCTTCAGCTTCTGGGGGAGGAACACGGCGAAAGTCAGAGCGGCAACAAAGCCGGCCCTGAGCAGCCGCAAGAATCCCAAAACCAGCCCCAAAATCACCCAGCGGCGCCGGCCTTTGCAGCACCGAGCAGAGGAGCTGCGGCTTCTCGTGGCTGTGAGGGGCCTCCAAGGATCCCCTGGCAAATCCCACCATGCTGAGCATCCAGCTCCCACGCACGGAAAAGCCATGGGGTCTTTAAAAAGCAGGGAGTTTAACAGGAAAAAAGGACACTCCGGTGCTCGACAGAAAGTGTCAACGACACCGGTGTGAATACAGCGGGGTAAGAAGAGCCCAAACCGTAACTCAGAGGATCATGGAATTGTTTAGGAGGAAAATACCTCCAAGATCATCGAGTCCAACCTTTCCCCCAGCGCTGCCATGTCCATCACTAATCATGTCCCCACGTGCCACATCCAAGTGTTTTACACACTTCCCACTACTGCCCTGGGCAGGCTGTGCCAGGGCTGGACAACGCTTTTGGGGAAGGAATTTTCCCAATATCCAACTCAAACATCCCGTGGCACAACTTGAGGCCATTCCCTCTTCTCTTGTTCCTTGGGAGCAGAGCCCGAAATGCCCCCGGCTCCCCCCTCCTGTCAGGGAGTTGCAGAGCCAGAAGGTCCCCCCGAGCCTCCTTTTCTCCAGGCTGAGCCCCTCCAGCTCCCTTCCCTTCCCTGGACACGCTCCAGCCCCTCCGGGTCTGTCCTGGAGAGGAGCCCAGAACTGAACTCCCAGGGGTGTTCCCAGTGTTTGTGTGGGTCACTCATCCCGGAGCCGTGAACACCCACGGCCGGCGATGCCAGGACGCTTCCCCTCGGGACCCGGCGATGGCAGCACTCACTTTGACCGTCTCCCTCTTCTCGGGAATGACGGCGCTTTTGTAGTCGCGGTGCTGCGGCAGCTTCTCAATGAAGAGCCTGGAAAAACGGGGCAGAAAAGCGCAGCTTGGGATCGTGGCAGATGCGAGACAGCCAGTGGCACTTTGGGGGTCCGGATCCCTGGGTCCTGTGCTGCCCATCAGGACAGTCCTTCTGCAGGAAAACCTCCGTCGACCCTCGGAGCTGTTCGTGGCACACAGACCTCGTCCAGTGCCACGGGAGCCCCTCACGGGGGCTGTAATTCCACAATTCGGGCCCTGGAGGTGATTCTCAGGGATAAACACGTTTGTTTTGAACAGAACCATTCCTAAGCCGGTCTGGAGCACCAAGGGCACAGCAGGGACTCAGGAGGTGCTCGGGCACCTGCCCACACCTCAGAGCATCCCGGGATTTCAGTCCCAGCGCAAGGACTCGGCTGACTCAGTGCTCACTGTCCTTCTGCACGGAGGGACAGACACTTTGTGCATCAGAGGGGAAATTACTCAGACTTGGAAGGTGAGAAAAAAGCAAGTTCCCAACATCCCCAGCTGCTGCATTGGGAAACTTTGGGCTCAGCAGCCGGAGCAGCCCCAGGTATTCCAGGCTGGAGGGGAGTTCCTGTGCTGGCTTTGGGGAGGGAAATCACAATATCATCCCACTCCCAGCATGGCAGCTGGTTCAACACTGGCTCCTCTGCTCATAGAATCCTAGACTGGTTTGGGTTGGAAGGGACCTCAAAGCCCATCCAGTGCCACCCCCTGCCACGAGCAGGGACACCTTCCACTAGCCCAGGTGGCTCCAGCCTGGCCTTGGACCCTCCCAGGGATCCAGGGGCAGCCACAGCTTCTCTGGGAATTCCGTCCCAGCCCCTCTCCCCCCTCACAGGGAAGAATTCCTTCGCAATATCCAGCCCGAATCTCTCCTGTTCCCCCTTATCCTATGACTGTCTGCCCATGTAAAAAATCCCTCTCCCACAAGCCTCCTGTAAGTCCTGGAAGGCCACAATGAGGTCCAGCCATGGAGCTCTGCAGGACATGGGGGTGAAGATGCAGAGAGAGCTGGGCAGGCACTAAAACCAGGGGGAAAGCCCATAAACACAGGGCAGCTCCCTCTGGCTCAGGCTTGGGACACTCTGAGTTACCCTGTGACCAAGTCCCCACTGGTAACAGGGTGCTCAGGCTCAGCTCAGGCTGGGCTTAGCTGGGCCCTCGTCTCCTGCAAGCGGAGCTGTGCTGGCTCTGGGCATCCACAAAGCTTTGGGATCAACCCCAAACCCCTGCCCTCCCCCCCCGGCTCTTTGCACACAGCTCCAGCACCCAAAGGATACTCCAGCTCCAGAGAGCAGCCTCGTTCCCAGGCACAAGGAATAAGGGAACGAGAGGACTGGACTGTGCCCCAGGGAGCAGCACAAACCAAGCAGAGCCAAGAGGGAAAAACTCAGCAGGGACAGAGTGAGACCCTTCACCCTGAGAAACCCCTGTGTGCGCAGCAAACAAACCCAGCTGCTCCAAACCCTCCGTCCTCGGGGAGAAGGAAGGACTTTTTGCCCCCCTGAACGCTCCTGGTTGCCGGGGAGAGGGTGAGGATGCAGGATCAGCACCCACGGAGCCACAGAGAAGCCGTGGTTCCACCCCACAGCCCCAGCAAGGTCCCTGCTCCCAGCTGGTGGTGTGAAGTAGGTCACTGTGTCGAGGAGACACAACAAGGCCCCGAGAGCTGCCAACAGCTCGTGGATTAAAATGGAAGGGATTAATTAGGGAGGATTAAGAGCAGATGCTGGGCCTGGGGAGGATGGAAGAACCAGCAGGGACAGCTGGGTTTCCACAAGACAGGAAGCGGGGAAAAAGCAGGCAGGAGGAGGAGAGGAGGGCTCAGGCAGCAGAGGAAAATTCGGGGGCAGGAGCAGCAGCTGAAGGGGCAGGAACAGCCCATGTCTCCTATCAACAGCCCCACGGAGGTTTGGCAGGACCAGAACGTGCAGCTCTCACCTCCAGGAGCTTTGGGCTTGTTCAAACCTCTGCTGCTCCCCAGGCCAGTAGAGCAGCAGCTGCTTGGCACCGAGCAGCCCCAGCCCAGGCTAATTTTAAGCCCAGGCCAAGCTGGCGGCGCTCCCAAATCCCTGGGACACCCCCGGAGCTGATCCCAGCAGCACCAAACCAGGGAGCCCAAGCACCACACAGAAGTTGTGTCTTATTTCTTTTTTCTTTCTGCCAGAATCAACCCGAGGGTTCCTGGCAGGGATCCAAGGAAAACAACCACTCACATCAACGGAAAAGAAGCTGCTCAGGGCGACAGGCAAGGAAAGTCTTATCAGATGACAAGATATGGGTTAAAATCCAGCCTGGTCGCGGCTAGAGATAGCCATGGAATCATGGAATGGCTTGGGTTGGAAGGGACCTTAAAATTCATCCAGTTCCACCCCCTGCCATGGGCAGGGACACCTTCCACTGGACCAGGAGCCTCCAACCTGGCCTTGGACACTTCCAGGGATCCAGGGGCAGCCACAGCTTCTCTGGGCAACCTGTGCCAGGGCCTCCCCACCCTCCCAGGCAGGAATTCCTTCCCAATATCCCATCTGTCCCTGCCCTCTGGCAGTGGGAAGCCATTCCCTGTGTCTTGTCCCTCCATCCCTTGTCCCCAGTCCCTCTCCAGCTCTCCTGGAGCCCCTTTAGGCCCTGTTAAGGGCTCTCAGGTCTTCCTGGATCCTTCTCTCCTCCAGGTGAACCCCCCCAGCTCTCCCACCCTGGTCCTATTCCTAGGAAAGGGAGAGCAGAGCAGTCCACGAGAGGGCTCCAGTTCCCAGTGGATCAGGACATGCCCTCAACGTGGATCTTGCCCTTTGGATCAGGACATCCAGAAAACACCAATCCCACTCCTTGAGCTCCAGCTTCCCATCTTCATTTACAGAAATAAGATGGTGACATTAAGTTCATAATATCTTTGGACAACCCAGGGCAGCAGCTCAACCTCAGCAACGCAGAAACCCCACCAAGGGAAGGTTTTCCGTCCTCCTGGCGGCCCAGCCCAGGCTGAAAATTCCAGGAAAGCTGCTGGAAAGAGCCACCCCAGCACCCCTCAGAGCCACAACGAAACAGCCAAGGTGCTTTTAGTTTGTTTAGTTAAAAAGTTCCTCCTCCAGCCCCAGCTGCGTAACCAGCCTGGAAACCTTCCCGAGGGTTTTACACTTCCCAGCTCCCTGTGCAGCCTCCCAGGGCCCTGCTCCCATGCCCATAAAAGCTCAGGAAGTGCAAGGCGGGAAGAAAAGCCTAATCAGGGAAAAATGTGTTGGATTTCAGGGGCAGGAACCTGCACAAGGGGCAGGGAGGGCAAATGCCCACGGAGGTGCCAACCGTGTTCTGGGTAAGCAGGTGGTGTGGGCACAGCACAGACCCCACCAGGGGCCCTGGGTGCAAGTGGGAGGGGCAGGATTTTGCCCAGAAAACCTACAGGAACAGGCCACTGTGACCCTGGGGTATTTTCTGAGGCTCACAGTTTTCAGCCCCTCGAACACCAACTATTGTTTGAGGGGGTTGGGAGGGAATTATAATCCCTCTGAAACGTAGAAGTAAATGTGAAATGTAAAAATAAATCCCCAACTGGTCCCTGCTCCTGAAGGAGGGACTCACTCCCTGCTGCAAAAGGCTGTGGTAACCTAAGGGTAAAACAGGCTTTGAAAAGTGGTTTATTAGAGAAACCACCACCCAACCTCAATCCTTTCCAGGATCCTGGATCCTGATATTCCTGGTGATGGATCCCTGCCAATCCACATGATGTCACAACCAACCCAGTGAACGAACAAGGCCAATTCAGCCCCTCTGTGGTGATAAAACACCGGGAAGCTTTGACTTACAGGTGGACAAGGTGAACCACAACGAGTTCCACCTCAACAGGAGGAAGAACTTCTTTCCGTGGAGGTGGCGGAGCCTGGAACAACTGCCCAGGGAAGGTGTGGAGTCTCCCCCTCTGGAGACATTCCAAACCCATCTGGACATTCCCTGTGTCACCTGCTCCAGGTGGGTTTGGGGGTTACACCAGGTGGTCTCCAGAGGTCCCTTCCACCCCTAACAACTCTGGGATTCCGGATCCTGTGAAGGGAGCTGTGTCTGTGGGTTTGTGCCTCACACCTTTAGGACATCTCCTGGTCAGTCCCACCAGCCAGAGCCCTGAGACCCCTCCTCAAAATAACCTCTCCTGCCAAATCCCACAGTTCTCCACAGGGGAGAACAGACCCCACTCACACACTGTAATTCCCAGTGCCCCCATACCAGAACTCCCTTCTAATTCCCACAGCACCCCTCAAAATAAAGTGCCCAAACCACCCCACCCGAGGGACCCCAAACTCCAGACCCAACCCGGCCAACCAAGAGAGCTGTGGGACCCCAAATCCCAGAAGACCCTTCCACCCCAAACAACTCTGGGATTCTGGATCCTGTGAACTCAGATTCTGTGGGTTTTTGCCTCACACCTTTGATGACATCTGGTCAGTTCACCCCAAATCCCAGAGGGCTCTTCCACCCCCAACAACTCTGGGATTCTGGGTTCTGTGAAGCGAGTTTGTGGGTTTTTACTTCCCACCTCTGTGACACTGCCTGGTCAGTCCACCCCAAAGCCCAGAGTTTCCTTCCACCCCTAACAACTGCGGGATTCTGTGAACTTCCACAAGGCAGCTGCGTCTGTGGGTTTGTCTCCCACACCTCGAGGTGACACCGTGGTGACACCTCACGTCTGACCCCCCAA
>VXAY01005395.1:656107-743778 GCA_013399855.1 Oxyruncus cristatus | reverse complement strand
CACCCCGCCCCGGCGGGGGGGGGGGGGGGGGGGGGGAGGGAGCACCAAAAATTATGTAGTTGTTTGTGCTGCTGAATGCAAAAACAGCCTGGATAGAAGCCTGACAAAGAGATAAACTACGACCAGTTCAGCAGTATCATGCCTCTGAAAAGGTAAAAATGCGTTTTAATATAGAGAACTAGCACTATATGTATTAATGTTCGTGAATAAGATCACCTTTAAATATCTGATAATTAAAATAATTTTGTAGTCTTCTAGTACCACTAGGTCTAGGGTAGGCAGTCCTGTGCACACGTATGAAAAATTCAGCCTGTATTGTTATATTATCATACAGACAAAAAATTGAATTGTTGTGCAAAACTGATCTTTTGAATCAGTCATGTATGGTATAACTTTCCAGTTAGTGCCCAAATAAAATGAAACAGGGCTCAAAACTTTTACCTGGCTAGACAGTGGCAAATTTTCCTTGTGGAATTTGTTGCATTTATATAAAAAATACACATAACAATCCTCTTAATTGCTGACATTCTGCAATCTTTTGGACCTTAAATCCTGACAGAAAATGTGTTAAAGTGTGGGAAGAGCTTGTGTGAAATACTAGAATGAGACCTCCTTAGAAGTAGAAATGAAGAGACTAGAGGCACTGAGTTCCTGAGTATGGAAAGCATAAAGACAAAAATCTTATTATCGTGCTATTATTAATTCACCTGCCTGCAAATTAAGCCAGTCTACAGAGTTAGTCTTCTCTAACTGTAGAAAAACGAGGCTGTTTACTTTCTCACAGTGATTATTTATTATTTGTAATAAACAAATCGGTAACAACAGAAATTTGTTATTAAGGAAAGGAAGCACCACAAGCACAAATGACCTTTTGGTACCCATTCCTTTAATGCAATGAAAAATTTTCATAGTTTTAAACATTAGCACAAGGCACAACCCCTGCTATACACTAAAGTAATTAAGTATAGTCTGAATCTCACGAAACTAGCACACACTTTAATTGTTTGGAGAATAAGAATATATTGATGCAACTACTTATAATAGTCAAGTTTATATTGACCAAAGGAATAAATGAGTAAATGGCATAGAACTCATAGGTTCTCTGCAAATAAATTCCAGTTGGACAACACATGGAAATCATGTATGTGCAAATATGACCTACCAATTTTCTTTCCTATACATTTCCCCATTAATTTGGTTTCATGCTACTTGTCAAAACAAACTGACTATAAATCCAGGTAATCTGCCTTTCTAGTCAACTCTAAAATTTATCATTAATAAAGACACTTTACATCTCTCTATTATTCTTTCACCATTTTAATGGTATGTAAATTATATTCATTATATTTTAATTTTTTTTCCTCTGAATCTGCCTGGGGAAGAGAATCATTTGCCTTATTTTATCCTAGATTATTCCATCAACTTTACAGTACTAAGGCACATTTCATTGACTCTGAAAGATGTGAAAGTGAAACGTATCACTTAAACTTCTATATGAACTTTTTTCTGTATCTTATGAGTAAATACAAACCAAGCTTTTCTTGAAGTTCAGTAGACAACAACCCACTAGATATGTGGACTGTCTGGAGGTTACCCAGATATTGCACACAGAAGACAAAGAGCTACGATCATGTATCTGTCAAGCAGCATTCTGCAGAAACATAGTCTCCAGAGTACTTTTAGGGGTATTGAGACTACAAGCATGACTACTACTAGACAGGAGGTATTAACTTCTCATTGTACAGGCAATAGGAAAGCTACTTACTCTGTTCCCCCCCCTTTTTTTTTTTTTTGATTCACTTACAAGAGTAAATTTAATTATGTAGATTTAAGCTATAATTGTGTGAGACTGTAGGCAGCCTTACTGTCTATCTGGAATCTCCACCAACTATGAACAAGTTAGACCTGCATATATCCATAGGTGTGAGTGTATGCACATAAAGCTGCTGATGGGCTTGATGCTCTTGCAAATAGGAAGTTTGGCCTGAGAAACAAAACAAAGTCAAGGCAAATGAAAACAAATGTCATCTTTCCTTTTCTCCCCCATCTTAAATATAGTAATTTTTAAGTCTGATCCATGATTTTTGAGCTGGTACTCTCTGCAGATTAGTAGAGAATACAGGAAAAAAGAAAAAAACAGACATCATTCATGTTCAAAGCAGACTGAAAACAACAATGTTTGCTGTTACTGGAAGAAGCAATAATTTCAATTTGAAGGTAAAATTTTCAAGCAGAGGAAAAGCAAATGTAAGCCCAGAAGTACAGATGGCCAAGAATGATGTAATTACATCCAAGGGTCTGACAGGAATCATTCTGTTGTACCACTGACGGACTGCCAGCCAGCCTCCCTCACAGCCTTCATTCTGTTTTAGGTAAGTCACTAAATACGGAAGAGAAATTTTGGAGTTCATTGAGGGCAACACATTTTCTGTGCTAACACAGTAAACATCATTAAACTTATTCAAAAATAGAAGTACTTGACTAGGAAAATCTATGAAAGTAAAAAAAAAAAAACAGCTGTGGATTGCTTATTGTTCACCTCACCAAAGAAAATATGTTCAACAGCCTGCAAAACTGCAGTGGTTACGTGATTCATGTACAAGCTCATTATGGCTGGGACTGTTGTAAAGACAAACACACAAAAAAACCTAGGACAAATACATGTAGAGAGAACTAATTTTAGACTATGGCCTGCTAGATTTACTCATCTCTCTGCTTGGACAGCTGCCAGTACTTTGACATTGCAATAAACACAGTCAAGGAAAAAAACTCATATACATTCCATCATCCTTTCTCCCACAGGCAGGGGTGAGTACAGTCAGCCTAAGGGTTTAAGAGGTGAACATCTGGGGTATGTTCCCACACATCCATATGAATGAATCTGAGGATGATTATTTTTATATATTCCACATACCAGTGCATACATGCATGCAAAAATAGACCAATATACTATATTTACAACCCAGATATATACTGGTTCTTTTCCAAAGCAGAAATGGATGAAAATCAGCACACATGAGGGCTTTTACATTTCTATTTTAATCATCAAATGTGCATGTCATCTTCACAGACATAGACATATACATGTGCATCATATATACATATATACACATATCTATGTATTTCTGTAAAGGGATCAAAGTCATAAGAGTAAAGACATGCATACACTTGATTCTGAAAATATATCACTTCCCAGTAATGGACTATTTCATCAACCTGTTATGGAAAAGGTAACCTGCTGTCACAAATATTACTACCATCATGTTCTTTTGATTTTCTTAGCTAGGTGACCGTCGCAGAGAAGGACATTTTCCCCAGAGGGTGTTAAAAGGAGCCTCTTTCTCGTCCTTGCCACAGCAATTTGCAGAACCTTGAGGAGGACAACCACTTTCCAGTCCTTTGCAAAGGTTTTCAATGTGTTTTCACGTCTGTAGAGAGAGTTCTCAGCAGTAGTCCAAGGCTGGATCACCTAAAGGAAGCTGATCTTCCTCCTAAAAATTCCTAATGGGTGTATGTAATTCAAAGACAGAAGAACAAAAAAGAGTCACAAAAGAGAGATGTTCTTTATTCCATCTGCCCTGCCTTTATTACACAACTAGAGCGCAAGCCTTCATATTTAAGTGGCTTTTATTAGAATTTCAGCTAGCAAAAAAGGAGATTCCATAAAAATATTTTTAAGTATCTAGAAAAATATATTTTACTCTAAAACACTCTGAAATTCTTGTTTTGTGCAATATTGACAGTTTTACACTCAGAGATGGATGATATGACACTCAGACAATATAACACTTGCTTACCTCTGAGTAACACAATGACATCTGTGCAGAAGGTTTTGTTTGTATGTATCATCTGGATCCATTCTACAGACCCTTCTATATCACTTAGATGACAACCACACTAACATTAGATTGTCATTGTAAAAAACAGGAAAGCATTGTTTTAGTTGTTTTACAGATAGAAAGAAAAGCAAAGAAAACTCTAAGTGTTATGCCTAAGTTAACATGGAGAATTGAGGTGGGACTGGAAACCAGAGCATGTAAGCCCCAGCTGTGTCTCATCTGCCGGACACCCATTCTCTATCTTAGAATGTTGTCCCACTGTTTGGAAAGCTGAACATCCCAGTTTCTGAGGTTCTGTTAGCAGCTGCAAGAATTCACAGCCAAGGAAAAGAAAAAGCACAAACAGAAAAGACAAAATGAGACCTGCACAACAGCACTACTTAAATGCAGAAAATAATTCTTCAGTTTGCCGTGCCATGTTATATCATACTTTGGGCAATAAAATTGAAGCAATGTTGTTAAGCTTGCCAATTATCATCAACAGAAGTTTGTTCCCTCAGTTTCGGCAGTGAGAGGAACACAAATCATTTGCAGTCCTGGCTTAATTATTTGTTTGGAAGGGATGCTATTGATGGCCCTTTTCCTCCTTGTGAAATTACTGGTAAGTCATACTCTGGGATTGATCCTAAGCATAATAAAGAAAAATTTATTCATTTTTCTGAAGTGAGACACATACAGATGTAAATACTTTATTTCTTTGAAAAACACTGAGCAAATAGTTCTGTCAAAGCAAAATAGAAACTGGCTTCTAGTCTCATTACATAGAAAAGGATTGAAAAAAATACCCTAGTTTCCCTCTAATTATTTCAAGTTGAGGCAATATAGAGAAAAAAACTTTTTCTAAATATTTGTTCACATTTTGCTTTGGCATGATTGCTATTGGTTTATATTTCTTTTGTTTAAATATTTGTATGATGAAAACACACTGGCAGAAATGTTTGAGAAAAGCAGATTTCAAAATCACATGCACAAACATTCACAGAAACGGAATATTCTGTCCTCCTACATGGCAATTTATTTTAGAAAAGTTCCTTTACCAGTCAAATCAGAGCAAGGAAATAGCAACACATGATTTATTTGACCTATCACTACAACTAGAGTAACAAATGTTCTGAGAACCAGTCACAGGTAAGCCACAGAATAAAAGTTTTAATCACAAATGCATTAGTTTAGTAATTTCAAGTAACATATAAATTTGATTGCAAATATCCTTTCAGGAGCAAGGCAGTACATTAGTTCTGTGAATTATTCATTCAAACCTCATAAATATGTATTTTATAACAGCAGGGTATACTATTCTATAACTTCCCCTAATAACTTAAATTAAATGTGAACTGTAAATAAATTTTTAAGTGGTTTTGTGGTCTTTTAATGCTTTTGTGATCAGCAAAATTTCAAATGGCCTGCTGCTTTTAAACTTTGAAGTACCATCAAGTCTAGGTTTGATTTTGTTCAAAGGCTCAATGAAACTTTCAAAACTGTAGTTGAAATGTTTTCTTACATTGATTGCAGGGGAAGAAGAAAGATGAACTTCCCTTTTGTGTGTTTATTTGCTGGAGTTCACTAAGAGAAAAATACTAAAGCAAGATATGTTGCAGCATAGCTATATGGAGCATGAGAGAAACACTCAAAGTGTTTTGGCTGCCTACTTTTCCTTTCTCTTCATTGACCAGCTACATTAGCACTATGAACTGAGCACTGGCACATTATTGCCCTCTGGATTAAGCTATAAACTGCCCAGAGCAGTTACATTTTTATTTAAGACTTTTTAAAAACCTTTTGGTTTGTTATAACCTCTAATTAGTGTCCAGAGAAAGTGTCACACACTCTAAGAGAAATTCTTTTTAATTTAGTGAGAAAAAAAAGATATTTTGGCAAAAGGTTTTTGCAGGAGTAAAATACAACCAAGAAAAAAACATTTCACTTAAACATTCAGCACAAAGACCGATTCCACGGGAAACACTCACTAAAAACAATCCATATACCAGCTTAAGTAAAACACAATTTATTGGTTTTAAGTTACCCACAAGAGAAGGAAAAGAGTAACAGAAGAAAACAGATTAAAAGGGGTAAAGAGAGAAAAAAGAGAGAGAGAAAGGAGAGGAGAATAGTTACCAACAAGAAGAGGGAGAGAGAGACACTTCATGGAGTCTCGTGTATATATCGAGTTCAGTTTTCCCTCCCAGACAGGATACCCGCTCAGTGCCTTCCAGGTCAGAGTGAGTTGTGCTGTAGCCAGTCACAGGCTGCAGGGGTGTGGTGGGTGGGCTACCAGGCAGCTCTGCCTTGACTGACAGCCTGGTTGCAGGACCTTCAGCTCTGTCCTGTGCCCTCAGCACAGGCCTGATGTGCAAGCCTTACCATGGACCTGCAGGTCCAGGCCCAGCCCTTCCCCACATGCACATACACCCACACACACACAGAGTGAGTTGGTTCCGACCCCTATCAATAATTCAGTGAGGTTCAGATCCAGGATCTCACACACATGACCTGAAATGCGTGTAATGACCTTAATGTGTGTATCAGGTTGTACCACCTGATGGCTGTGTGATTTCCACCTGAAGCTGCATCCATGTGCACATGCTGGAGCTATGGTTGTGATGTCTCCTTTTATGACCTGTTGGGTGTATGTGTGCCTGCAGGTGTGTGTTACACATGTGCTGGACCGGACATGCATCCATACATACAATGCTTGCATGTTGATGGTGCATTATCCAGACAGTGAGGTAGCAGCAACTGTGAAGTCCTTGGGAAAAACTGGCACCAGAAATTTGTCTGCTAGGTTTGTAAGGCTTGTAGTCTGAAAGTCCCCAAGAGGTGTCCAAGAAATAACACACAGAATTAATTTAATTTTTTTTTTTTACTGATAGTCTCCAGTTTGCAGCATGTAGACTGTGCTTGGTAACCTTGGACAAGGAGGAGGGAAATTACTGTTTTGGTGGGTAACCACATCATACACTTCACCAGAAAACCCTTCGGTTCCACAATACTTAGAAATTGTTCCAGAAAGTTGTGTTATAAACCTCTCCATATCAGTACATTTCTGGACAGTTTATTCCAATCAGTTATATAAAATCTTTTACTTTAGCTTAATTACTTCTTTCCCTTTTCTAGTGTTTACCCATATATGATCATTTCAGAGAACAATAAAATTCCCTCTAAGCCAGAAAACTCCACAACCAAGCAAGTCAAAGTTTTGAGACCAAGATGATGCTCTGGTAATGTGGGACACCTAGGCACAGTGTTCAACCATTAGAAGGTTTCTATGGTGACAAAGTAATTTCAAGGTAGGGTTTGAGACTTCCTAGAAGATATGTAGCTTTGGCTTATCTTTTCAGGTAAGAACCTACCACCAGTTGTAGTCTTATTCTTCCTAAAACATAAAACTCCCAATCCTCATTGGTAAAAGGTCAAACAGAATTATGCTGAGATTCCAAATTGCTACTCAAAGCACCCTAAAATCACATATCCTTTCCTATATTTTTTCCTTTTGCAATCTTATTTTAAAATCAAACAAGTAAATTCTAATTCCCTCCATGTCCTCACCTACAGAAAGATGTTTGCACATGAGATTTGAAATCTTTATACTTAGTTTGGATCTTAATCTATTTTCAGAAGTTTTTATCAGGCTTTGGGATCTTTTTCAAAACAAGGTTAATTAAAAAATTACAATCAAATCTGAAGTTACAGGGAATCATGATAGTGCTGCTGTGTAAAGGATCTGGCAGCAATTTAATACAGTATTTTCTGCCCGAGAGGAGGAGATATCAGTATTTCATATCAAAATATTATATTCAGATATCTTTCATAGACAGAAAGTATAACAAAAATACTCAGAACCAGCGTAAATCACACATCTTTAGTTGTTGTTTTTATGTTATAGTAAAATTTTACTGTAAAAAGATAGCCACTATTTATTTATGACATATTTGGTTCCATTTTTAGGACACACTATGCCAACCAGAAGAGGGAATGCAATTTATCAGCCCTGATGTGCAGTGTTGTGCTGACAATGAAGAGGCCACTGGTGATAAATTGAGCCAAATGAGATGCCTCCAGATTAGATCCATATTAGAAATTTTCTTCATGAAGAGAAGGAAAAACCTTGTCATTTACCAGAGGGGGAAAAAAATCGATTCATGCAGCAAGAAGGTAAATTTTACTTTTACTTTTGAACTGGTTATCACTAACAATGGAAAGTGCCAAAATTCTGAAATCCCATTCTTAATATACTGTACTGCTAGTTTGGTATGCTTTTCATTGGTGTAACTCTGGAGACAATGAAGAAGCTGTTCTTCCCTTGAGGGTCTATAATTAAAATTAATGGTAAAGAACTGTGAAACAAAGACCATTGCTTGAAACAAACATTACCCGCGGATAGGCAGAATGTGACATTTCAGTAACTCTTTGAGTCATTCCCATTCCAAGTTCCTAGAAGAAAGGAGGTATTTCATTGTGTGTATGAAAATAGCTGGCTCTCTTCTGCACCTTCCTTAGGGCTAATGTTCACCTATTCTGAGATTTTGGGGCTCAATGTCATTTCTAAAAGTTCAGCCAAGCAATGTGCGAAAGAATAGAGAGAATTTTCACTAAGAACAGTCATCAGCCACCTGGGTGCAAAGGAACTGCTATACTGTGTTAGATAAAGGAACCATCTAGGCCCGTATCATTCTGAGATCAACTAGGCACAGATACTTAGGAAAAGGCACTAAGAAAAGAGGACCTTTCCCCAGTGTGTCCTTACTGTTCTTAAAATATAGGCTCTTAATCTGAAGCTAATTTGACTTATTTTTAAATGTACTAAAATGGGTCTATTCTTCAGAAATTTCTAGCTCTTCACAATATCACCTTATAATGAACTGTAGTAACTCTTTCACCAACTTCATAATGTAAAATATGACAAAGTGTTGATTTTCTTCTCAGCCTCAGTTTAGACCTCACTCTTTCTAGCCAGCTCTTACAAGCAAAAAAGGTTTCAAGCAAATAAACACTGTGAATTCAGGCCTCTCAGCTGAGTAAGATCCTGATGCACAAACACATTTGCCACAAGGCCACAGGAAGGACATCTCATCTGCAGTTGGATGGCAACTAAACATAGCAATCATGGGAAGGGCTTGAGCCCCAGGTGTATCACAGCACGGGGCAGGGAGAAGTTCTGCAGCACTTGATTTCTGGTGAGCAGGTGTCCGGGTTATGGTACAGCCCTGTTCAGTATTCCCATATGGGGCTCTCAGCAGCAGGGTCTGGCAGACAGGGACATGATGAGTATTCACATCTGATCTGTGAGGTCCTGAGGAGGGACAGATAACACAGATCTGCATGGAAAACAGGCTTGATCTATGCACTGCTATGGGGTGGTGGGAAAAGGGGTAAACCATACTGATTCTCACACACAGCATGCAGTGACAGCTCTGTGAATCTGCTGACAGGAGTGCTCTCTAAGATGGGGAATAACCTCAACAACTCAGTGGAACCAAGGATAGTTTTCAAAATTTTCACAATCATACAGAAATGACCATACAGAAATGGCCTTGTGGGTGCTAAGCAAAAATGTTTCTAGTTACCTTTGAAATGAAGGAGGATTTCTGAACAGAGTTGCTCTCTATGAAGATTGTTTTCTTCTATCAGATCCCTCATAAAATGCCACTACTTGAGTTTCCTCTAGAATGTCCTTTTCTCAGACTATTTCTGCATCTAGAAAGAGTTTTTTAATAGATACACGTTATAGCAATAATGTAACTAAATTTATCATCCACCCATACAATTGCAATTGATTTTCATCTAAAGCTGGTCTTTTCTCCATAGTTCTTGCATCTCATTATCATCAATTTTAGCTCAGGAAGGAGATGATTGAACACTGAAGTGATCAATTGGCAGCAAAAGAAAAAAATTAAATTAGTAAACTGGGATTTTTAGATGGCAATTTGATCTTTAGGACATGTGGTGCTAAGAAGAAATGTGCAGAAAAAATTTTATATGTGGAAAGTCAATTGAATTGAGTATAGCAGTATCAGAGGCTTCTGTCACTGAACTGTCAGAGTAATTAATTTCCATCCAATACCTGACAATAGCAAAGTGTTCTGTAAAAAATACGTGTAAGACAAACCAAGTAAAGCGATAATACATTGATCTGCAGCAGAATAATGTAATTCTCTGAGGATATGGTCTGTTTTGTTCTACAGCAATATTTCACCAGAGTCAAACATAATGATTTATTAACACACCAAAAGTACCCCAGCAGGCATAGTTAATATTTTAGTACTGCAGATGATGGAATGTGACAGTTTCACTTGTTGTTCTGACCTTTATTTTTCTTTGTACCATAATTTCCTAGAACTTCCATTTATCAGGATAACATGAAATTAGAGAGATCCTTTTAGATAAGCCACCATAATTTCTCACATAACTTTTACATTTTTTTTCTAAATGAAGCTTGTTCTTCACAGCACACACTTCAAAATAGTTCAGAGTGGTTCACTAAGAACAAAAAAAATTGCTAGACAAAACACAATAAAAAATGGCAATTAGGAAGCCAAGTATTTTAGACTTAAATTTTATTTTAGTTCAGCATTTTGAACAGTTCAGTATTTCAGGACGACTGAATACCAAAAAACACAGATATAACCATGGGGAGAGCAAATATTTGTTTAAATCTGTAAGTAAAAGAAGAAGAAGAAGCAACTGACTGACAGCTTCATTAAATTTAGATGAATTGTCTCTAACTTCTGCTGCAAAAGCTTCAGGAGCAATTAATTTCCTTGCTACCACTAGTGATGATAAATCATGGAACAAGAAAGAAGAGAACTGAAAACAAAACAGGCAAGGCATGCTAATTAAAGAATTGAAGAGCTAAGTCCTATTTTGGTAATTTGTAAGGTTTTTTCTTCCTTCTTTCTCTAATACTATTTTATCATTTTCCTTCAAAAATATAATGTATTGGAAAATAGAGGTATTTTTTCATATCAAGTCTGTGTAATACTTCAGTTTCTTGTAGAGCTGTGTATGACAGTTTCCTTGCTTCCATCAGTTTTTCAATTGCATCTTCAAGTCTCAGAGGTGACTGCTGTGTTTTCTGTAATAGAAGGAGAGCACCACATTACTGAATTTACCAGAAATACTATCAAAAACCTGGAAGGGGGAGGAAGTGATGAAATTATCTCATCAGTATTAACTATTTTATGAAGATAGAAGAACTGAACTCACAAGAAAAATATGCAGGTAAGGCCTATGCAGGCTAACTTTAGACTAGGGAGGCAGGTTGGTGAATTCCATCTGGAGTCACCCAAGAGAGATGCACTCCTCCAGCAGATGAATCAGAGCACTTAGAGTTAGGCTGCTGCTCTGAATTATTCTCTGCAGGTATTTTTCTTTATTCACAGGAAAGAGGAAGCTCAGAAAACCATCTCATGCAAATAAAAGCTGGAACCAGTTCCTTGAAGAGTCACTTTTTGGTCTTTCAAAGGTGATAAATGTTATGCATAAACACAGAACTTATGGTAAGATTTCTTAAATCACTCAAATGATCTTGAAACTTCACTCCTGTTTTCAACGGTGTATTTAAAGCGGATGGGTTTAATTCCTAAATCTCTGCTGGTCCATTCGGAAAATGTTGCTATATTCATATTCCTCTGAAAAAATGTCTCATTGAAAAGATAAGCCTTGTGATTTACCTTCACATCAATGAACATGGGTTATTCAGCCAAAGTGAGAGTAAGGTGTGGAACAAAAAGCTGAGGGAAATACTTAGAACAAATACTTCCTATGTTAAAGAGGTGACTATCAACTCAGGTTCTGGCACCGTTGAGAGTTTACTTGACATCACACAACAGCAGTGACATCCCAAAAGTTATCAGCTAGATGTAAAAATTTATTGGTTGAAATTGAAATCTTTAATTGTTTCTGGAAATGAACAAATATGCCATTATATTTTGCACTTGCTAAGTATTTTTTATAGTTTTAAGGTATAGTTGCAGGCACAACAGATAGGATTATTTTTCGAGAGACCTTCTGTCTCTGATTACTTTGAATAAAAAATGTTTTCACTGTGTTTACACGGTACAGTTTTAAAGGTGAATTTGTGGCCACATTTAGTGTCTGACCAGTCCAAAGTGCCCAAGGACCCAAACTGTTCTCCAACAGCAGAACAGATACTAGCAGTGTAGCCAGCGCAGGAAGTTAACAGTAAATAATTTTGTCAAAAAGACAGGTGCCTCTTTGCTTCTGTCTCCGTTAATTCTTGACTAACCAGTAATGGCTGGTTATCCAGACTTGAATTCTGACTTGAATTGCTCCCTTACATGAACTAATTTGAAAGAAACTTGAGTGACATCATTGTAGATGAAAACCATAACTAGGGTGCTTACACTGGCCTTCTTAAGTGTCTGATATTCACATTAAAAAAGATGTACATGGTCAAATGTTGAAGAGCTGAAGTCAGTGCTGCAAATTTTAGAAATAAAATATCAGCACAGGACACTGGAGACAAAAATAAGGGCATTAGATGCTGCAAGGTATTCTACCAATAATACTGAAGACTTGTAGTGTTAGCTTGTCTGATTTTCTATTAAAACAAATAGTCTTTGTCCTCAGAAGTGTGCTTAATGGCAGTTCTGAGGAAGTAAGTAAAACCACTGTGTTAATTTGTCATCCTGTTACAAACATCCAGCCAAACTTAGCCTCCAGATCATATTATATTGTAATGCCATTCCCTCCTGCAGTTCTGTACTTTGGGCTTTGCACCAATTTCCAACACAGGAATAGGGGGAATGAAGAACAGGTTCTGGCAGAGAAATATGACAGAACTGGTGGAAAAAGGACCCCTGAAGTGGCAGTCTGGAAATTAAGGTACCATGACCTCATTAGTAAGATTCAGGCTGAATCCTTTTAATAATATCAGGCTTATTTCCCAGCTTCATTTACATATGCTTAAATGCACCTAATCTTACTTTAAACACCTAAACCCAGGATGCAGCATTGCTTTCCAGCTGCCACCCATTGATGGCAGAAGAGTCTCTCAAGCTTTAAGAGACAGAAATTTATTTCAACACATCCTGAATGGAGAGACAGAGCCTTCATCACAGCAGAGAAAAGGCACAATCTTTGTGAGCACAGAAAAATAGACATTTTGGTTATCCATGTGTTGGGGGTTTTTTTATTTTATTTTATTTTTCAGAAAACCCCTAACCATAGTAGGTTTCATAGGGATGTATCTATCAGATCTCAAGGCAGCAGGTGCCTGCTCCTTATCATCACAGGGGGTTTCCCTTCCTCCAGCCCTCAGCTGCAGTTTCATAGGAGCAGCTGTTAGCATATTCTAGTGCAATCTCTATTTCATAGGTATTTTTGAACTGAAAAACAGGGTCTTCAGAGAAAAAGTAGAGAGACAAAGAAAATGCATCTGTTTTAGGCTATCCATCTTGAGTCGTCACTTCGTTTCTACCAAAACTAGAATAATATCTTTTTACTGGAGTAAATACATCCATGTCAGGCCTTTGTGTTAACAGTTACTGTTGCTGTACTGTTTGTACAGACTTCATCTGTAAAAAGCAAACAGACATACCAGTGTGTATTGGAAGCAGCATAGCTCAATACTTTGACTAAACAATAATTAGGAATACTTCATTTCAGAGAACTTAGTGAATTAATTACATTTTTTTCCACTTCCTAGCTCTTAATTAAGTTGAAAAGCTGAGTCTATCACTCACACATCCATTACACCAAAGGATGATTTATTTACCATCTGAATGCTGCAGTTGCTCTTTGCTGAAGCAATACAGGCAAGACTGCAGAAAGCATCATTTTTTTCTTAGACTTCTGTATGTATTATTTCTTTATAAATGGAGACTGGCATTATACTTCCCTGAATATAAAAATCAAAGCAATTCACACACTGTCAATGGTGATTTTCTTATCCTTACAGATCATAATTAGAAACCTCACCCCATGGAAATGAATACAGAGATCAGATAACAGTGCCAAGTCTTGGCAAAGGACCAGCTGAGCTAATATGAAACATGCCATCATCCTATCCTAGTCACAGGTTTGATAATAAATTTGGAGGGAATTTTAATTTATGAACACTTCCACCTAGATAGTATTACTGCCTTGCGAGGGCTTTTATTAGTCTACTCTAGACCTTATCTATGTGCTACAGGTTAGAGATTTTAAAACTAGTGATTTTAAGTGTGAAACTTAAAAATGCTCTTACCATATGATAATTGACTTGAATTTACTGGAGGGTTAAGTACTATGTTCTTTACTGTGAAAGCTTAGAAAGTATCCAGTCAGTCACATTTTTCCATGGTAGAAGTGGCTGTTTATTTCTATTGGCTAACTGGATCCACTAAGCATATTGTTATCAGACTAAGCTTAATGTTTTCACTTCCTTCACTGTGAGATATGTGCTATTACACCTCCTTAAGTACTGAACTTTTTTTTTTCTCTGACTGTTCATGTTTTGGAGTTACTGCACAAACTGTCTTTCTAAATGTCACAGGGGACCTTGAAAATAAGTGGATAATTGAGAATTTAAATATCTGAAAGGCATTGCAATTTAATGTGTCTATTCTGGATGACATGACCTTTTTGTAGGAAACAGGTTTCTGGATGGTTATAATATGCATACCCTGGTGCTTTTCCACTAGAATAACTACTTTGAGAAATCTTCCCCCACATGAAATAGATTTTCTTTCTTTATTCCCTGCCCCTAGCCCAAATTAGCCTGTGCATGTGAGAAGACCAATGGCTTGTCTTGGATATTTTCCTATCTCCTGCACACTGATGGAAGCTTCTGGGCTGAGTATGAAAAAATTCATCATGAACAAAAATGAAGAATATTTCCACTGGAGTAAAGTTCTTTCTATAATAGCTGGTCAGTGTCCCCAAAATTTTGGACACTTCCCTGGCTCAATTATTCCGAAATCTTGGAAATTCACCAATGTCTTACAGTAGTGATTTTTGTATGCACCAGTAGATAGTTTTATGGACATGATGGCCCCTGGAAGGTTGATACAATCTGTGATTAATTTAGAAAAAAAATTAAGTGAACACAAGAACAACAGTCTCTTTCTTATGTCCCTCCACACCTCAAAGTGATGATCTTTACCTGCCATTTATATTCCAAGAGAAACTTCTTTGCCTGAATGTCAATGTTTCCACCAAAACCAGTTCAAATTAATTTTTCAGTGAAGATTTTTCTGGTGTGCAGACATGCTGCAGATTTTGCATTCTTTATAGACACTGTATAATGCTTCACCAGATAAAACATTTTCAGTAACCCTTCTCTTTCTCAGCCTCTGGAGAATTAGTCTATTTTCTAGATAGAAAACTGCTGGCTTAAGATATCTGTTTTTCATTCAGTGGCTCAAATAAAAGCAATGAAAACCAGCCAAGCAAAGAGCAAGACTGATGTGATACGTGTCACATAGAGGTGGCATATAATTTAAAGTTCCTTAGTAGAGCAGCCTATTTTGTGCCAGACATTATACAGTTTCTGGACATCTTACAAACAAAATCATATTTACCAGAATAGAATTACTACTTGGGTTATTGGTGTATTTGCTCAATAACTGTAAATAAATAATTATTGATGTATTCTCTTTATAAACGACAGAAAGAAATTAGTGAAAATCTCCCATGGAACATTTCCATGATTACCCAAATGTATTAAATTCATAAAGTACAGCTACATTTTTCACTCGATACAGACCATAGTAAGAGAAGAGGAGTATTTATTCTTTAACACGGGAATGAAGTCAGGCCAAGGCAACCACAGTACATTTTTCAGCTCTATTTTACCTCAGTATGCCAATTAAAAAAGTGAATGATTTATAGTCCTCTCCAGTCACCGCTTATTACCCCTTAAATCTTCCAGATAGAGACAAATGAATCGTGGAATGTACAGCATTGACATTATAATGCAGTAAAGACAATCTGTTAAATCATACATATATTGTAGTTAACTCTAATTTAGAATATAAGTCTTTGTGACAGATGACATCATCCTTCCCTGAGTTTCATTGCAAGCAACTGGAGCTTAAAGGTAATGAAACGCTTTATGTCCCAGCTGCCCTTTTAAGGTCAACCAAGGGAAGTACTTGTAAGTTGCTGTGTGAGGGCTCTACGAGCAAGTTCATTCTAGCTCACCACTAAGTGCGGTGCTTATTTTCCTCCATATGATTGGGAGATTCCCAGAAGGCTAACTCATCTTTTGACTCCCACAGTTTTTCCCTCTTTTATTCTTTCTGGCTCCAAGAATCTAATTTTCAAGTAGATCCATGTTCGAGAGCTTCTGGGATATGTCACCTTTTCTCCATCTGATCACAATACTGTAAGCGCATTATGCTTGTGGGAACATGCAATAGGCACTCAGATTGCAACACCAATGTTAACTTTTTTCAACCTCTTGGAAAAAAATAAAATGAACATTCCAGGATAGACGTGTACTTTGACTAGCGAATGAAAGAAAAGGTAGACCTTGAAGCTCCATATTGTTTTTCTGATTAATGTAGATAGGTAGAAAGTGTATATATTAGTTGCCTATTGAAGAGCTCTCAGTGCTTAATTTACATCATTACAGAAGGCACCTAAAGATTTAGATGTATATTCATTTATGACTGCCATGGACTTTGCTCTTTGTCAATTTAACATCCATATGTGATTTTACAGAATATTGTTAAAGCTATTTGTCCCCTTGTAACATGAATATAATTCCGGTCAAGATTAAATATTAAAAAACATATTTCAGAATTATAATGGAAAATTTAGTGAAATACAATTTCAAGACTACACTTAAACTAATTTAATACTACATACATATACTATTAGTGCTTGTCAATGAAAAGAAAAAAGACAGAGCAAGTAAGAAAAAAAGAAATGCAGAATTTTCCTCTATCAGTCAATACAGCTCATTCAGATAACATCTATTTAATTTATTGTGTGAAAAACAAAGCAAAACCAGTTCTTTCAGCCTGTTTTGTCTTCTCAGCTCAAAATAACTTTTCATTCTGCTACTTTAAAAGTATGCAGAGTTTTTTTTCAAATTAAAAGAAATACCACTGCCAACACTGAGGTAAAATACTTTTTTATTGTTGAAATGTTCTGACAGCTCTGACAAAAAGTATTTGGATTTTCTTCTCCTTGAGAAGCATGTGTGAGTTTCTGAGAGGGCAGAAAAATGAGAAATTGCTATGGGGGAGTGACCATGTCCCTCAGCCTATTCCAGTCATCTTTGCCTGTAAGAAAGGTTGTGGTGGAGAATAGTTAACTCTCTCATGTTAGCCATAGATTAGCACAAGGACAATTACCATGGAACAACTGATAATACAAAAAAAAATTGTTTTCATTTGCTTCCTCCATATGAACTGAGGTAACAGGAGAGACAAACATCACTTTTGAAGGGCTTATGCAGGTAACAGGTGTAATGTTCCAGCACACTGATATAAGTCAAGAGCAAACAAGTGAAAGCCAAGGGATTTGCACTAGAGCGAGACTGACATAAATGAGAAACTAGGCCCAGAAACCCACTCACATTCAGAAAGCATCATAAGGACACAGGAAAAAATTAGCAGGAATGAATTTGTTCATTGCAGGACTGATTTTAAGTTTGTTGTGAACCAATCACCTTTCACTGACATTTTCTGGACTTCCAAATAACCATAATTTCTGAAAAATCGGCCTTAAAAATTTTTAATTACATTTGCCCACTTTTTGTAAACCCACTGTAAACACAGTGGAAAGTGCTAGATGGATCTAGAAGGTTCATAGGTGCTCAGATTTAGGTGCACACATTCTGCAATCTCCCTCTTTCTCCAACAGGGAAGGCGTTTATGTACCATGTATGGTTTATTTTATTACACTGTTATTTGTTAACCTCGGATAACCACTTTTTTATCTACGGCAACCAAAAGTGAATGTTTTTTTCAGTTGGATGAAAAGTGTTTCTAAAGAATAATCCTTTTGCAGGCAATCTGCAGTAACAACCTGTTTTCCAGGTATCTGAAGGACGGCAAACCAACAAACATCCACTTTCTTGAAATGAGTGTTTCTGCCCTCCCTCCTATAAGGTTCAGGATAAAAAAGGAATTGCGGTAATTTGCTTCAGCAGAAGGTAGGCAAGGCAAGGCAAGACTTTGTGAAGAAAACCTACGTAGCACTGGATAGAAGGAATCCAGTGGAAATCAATGGAAATGTTCCTCCCCAATTTTGTAAGGTGATAAATTAAATTTGTCAGTATTTAATCCTGTTAAAGCTGTTGAGATCAAACATAAGCTAAAACATACATACTTTATAAATTCACAAGAAAGAAAGTCAAGAATGTTAAGGTCAGATTGAAAATCCCAACCTCTAAACCTCATATTTTCCTTTTATTTATGTTGCTATAAAAACACAGAAAACTCTGGCCTAGGCAGATATAAGCTGTACAGAGACATTATCTCCTCAAATCCAACATTTCTAAACTGATCTGCTACAAGTAATCTGTCAGATTTAGGTCTTATCAAGTTGAATTTGAGTGAAAAAGAGGAATCTGAAATATTTGACAAGACAAGCATGGCTACTTGCTAATGTGTGAAAGCCAAGGATGGGCAATTAAGGTTTTCTGCTCCATCTCCTTTTTTCCTGAAATACTTTTTATTTAAGTCCAGAACATATTTATGGATTTATGTCTATACCTAGAAAACAGAAAAGAGTCACAAGCTTTTTCTAGTATGGGAGCATGGTGTCCTCCGTCATCCAATTGCTGTTATAAAGCCCTTTCTGAGTGATGCCTTAAAATCTACACTGTATAAAATTTTAGTATAGCTCTTTTAGCACTTTTAGCTTGCTAAGAACCTTTTTTTTAAGATCTTAAATGCTGTTTAATGTTCCTTGTCAAGAATTCCTACAGACAAAAATTTTAGAAAGGTGAAAAACATTTTATCAGTAAAAATGTGCTTAGAGTGAGACACAGGAGGGGTCACACCATTTGATATGACCAGTCAAAACTACTCAGGAGCCTTGAAGCCACTCCAAGAAGAACAGAAATGATGAGGATGATGAGGGTTGGAAGGAAAGGGTGGTCATTTTAGGACCACGGACTCAAATTCGGGAGGTGTGATGAGGCCAGGATGATGGGAGGGATGGTTTTGGGGATGGGTGTCACCAATGAGGTAATGTCCAAATATTATAATTAGATGGTATTATAAAAATTGAAAAGGCCTATAGTGTCAATGTCCAATATATTTTGTGCACCAAAGTCACCACAATTAAAGAGCTGCTTTTTGCCTTTCTATACTCAAAATTGTCCAGAGAATAATTTCTCGAATTTTAGGCAACATGAGTGATCAAATTCTGAGGGATTTTCTGCTCTTAGTATGGAAGGATCTGTTGCACTCCTTGAGACTGAGTATATCAAATGACACTTTCAAAGAAATCCCGAAGGCATTCAGGCTGGGACAGCATGTGAGAAGTAGGATGTTCAGCACATAGTGTGACCAGATGTTTCCCTCATAAGATGGCAGTTGGAAGGAAGGCTGGAGTGTGTTTGGCTTCCAGCTCAGAATTCAGGTACCTATAGTTTACCTGCACCTTGCTTTACACACTAGAATCCTCTCATAAATCATAAAATAATTTTTTCTCATTAAAAAGTAGCCATTAAATAAATGGTATGCACCATTATGCTGCACAATTTCTTCAAATGCCTGTGCCAACTCTTTTAGACTCAAGATTGTAGGATACATAGGCAATGAAGGAGAGCTTATCAATTTTCACCCTGGATATCTGTACCTTTGCAACAAATAGGAGAGTTTGCTTTACAGGCTTTTATTATCCTCTGGGGTATCATCCTGATTCTCTAAAGTTCTACATGTCTCTAATTTTTGTGCATCTCTCTTCTGAAGGAAAACCTCCGAAGCCCATTCCACAAGAAGGATTACCAAAGTATGCAAATACCTAGGAGAAAAGTAACAAGAGTAAAAAGTCCATGGATAACTGCAGTCTGTGTATGTGTATGTGTGTGTAACCTACTTCATTACAGTGAACTGTGCAGATGGCCAACAACCTCTGAATCAGCTTACAGCAGAAAGTCTAAACTGATTAAATTTACATCAGATTTATGTGATTAACTATCATAAAAGTTTTAGTTGCATTACTGGAAATTATCCTATTATACTGTATCTTTACAATCAACCATGTCAGTGTGTTTTGTTAAATCCATTTGAATAGGAAATGACTTTTTAAACCTACAAAGTGCAACTGTCCCTCCAGTCCTGGGGCCAGCCTTGCCAACTGCTCATAATTTGTAAAAAATCAAAAGAATTTCCAGAGCATATAAATATAAAATAACCTGCTGATAACTCAGGGACTTGTGAGCAGAAGGAAAAAATATCAGACTTTAACAAGCCGCTTTTCAGAACTTCTGCTCCTGCAGCCTTCTTGTTTTTGAAATGGAATAATGAGAACCGAACATCCTTGATGCCTTATACAATCACTGCAGCAAAATCTATAAAGATACCAGAAGATTTTATTTCATATTTTGTTGCATCCTCATATTTACATAGGTCTGTGAGCAAATAAGTGTAAGTTATGTATATTGTAAAGCGAGACTTTCAGAATTAGGGTAAATTATTTTATATAACATGTAGGAAAAACACTAATTTGACTCCAGTTTATTTGTATCTTGCTTTGTGAATGGGTTCATATCACTTGGAAAAAACCCCAGGTAGTCATGTAGCTGAAATCTGTACCATAATATGTAGGGACAGTCTGGGCAGGAATAAGGAGAGAAGTTATGGCTCATTGCATGGGCCAAAGGTGTACAGTCAATAACAGGGCTGACTCTTTTCCTTTGCTGTGGCTGATCTCACACTTCTGAGAGATTCTTAGTACAGGCTGTTCTGCAGTGGCCAGCGATTTGTTTTGACAGGCGATGGCTCCATGAAATTGAAACAGAATTTCCTGGGATGAAAAAGACACTTTTCTTTTTTTCTTTTCTGTGAATTTTCAAAGCCTGGCTTCAAACAGCAGACATGTTAGTGCTTCTCAGAAAGGAGAATAAAAAAAGGTCATCTCTATCTGCTACAAGGGAACATTGAAGAATTTTGCTTTTGTCAGTAAAGCAGAGATTTTCCGAATAATTTCATGGCTTTTTACCTGATGGGTTACATTTAGCATAGGATCAAGCATAAATAGTGGCTCAAGGATGCTCTTTCCAATCTGCATTTCTTGTCTTACTTGCTTATCACTTGTTTTTATCTGCTTATGGGCCATAACAACTGTTAGCTTTGCTAACATTGTCAGTACGCCCTTTGGGTACTGACAATTCAGATGCTCCTTCCCTAAATGAAATAATTTACATATTTAACATTCCTCGTGTACATATAGACACGGAAGTATATACATACATGAATATATGTGCATATATGTAAATATATATGTAAATGTATGTATGTAAATGTATATGCATATAGGTAATAACACCGTCAATAGTTCTATTAACTTTTTTTTTCCAGGCCAGAAGAAGAAAAAAAAAAATTGAGCTGTTAAATTCTTAAGATTTAATTTGTAAATAATTTTGCCATTTATTTGTGTCTAGCACAAAGGAATATACCAAAAATTCCCTATATTTCTTTGACATAATTTTTCTGGGTTTACTGCTCTCACTTTGCAAACATGGTAAAAAATAGCAACTTTTCACTGTGTGTGACACTTTGCAAAGATTAATCCATAAAGCTTCATGATTGCACTTACTTTTCCCATGGTCTGTGGCTGGGAAAGCTCCTCTGAACACACGCAAGGACATGCCTACAGCAAACACAGTGGGACACAGTCAAGTCAGATCTCAGAGTACAGCTTTGAAGCAGCATTCTGTGAAGGTAAAAGGATGGGTGCAGGGGCAGCTGAGCTTTGCAAGTGGCACAACATCAAGCTCGTTAGCATCTCCCTGACAAGGCTTTCAGGAGAACTGATGTGAAAGGCTGTAGTAACGCCCTAAGGAAGATGAGGTTAGGGATATCTACATTGCATTCTGTCCAGGTGCCTTAAGAGCCCTTCTTTGAGAAATTTGACTTCACAGGCTGGTTCAGAAAAAATGCCTGGGCTGTCCTTTTATTTATATCAGTAACCTTAAAGGGCCAGTGCAGGGTCTTGACTGGTTGGAAAGCTTCTCTACACAGAATTTTGTATTGATATGACAGGCTGGGCTTGTCTTTATACATCGTGCTGGCTGGCCTACATGAGTTAGGTATTAAAAATAACTACAAAACCCAAGCCCCAGGAAGGTAGGTACAAGCAAAAATGGTCTCAGAGGGAAAAGTTACTAGCAAAACATTACTTCTTATACAAGTACTCCAGTCCACTAATGTCACCAGGAGAATTGCTCTAAACTACAGGGAAGTACCATCTTGAAAAGTACCCTCCAGTAGTATGTTTTCAATCAAAATCTGAATGATTCTGTGTAGTATAAACTACATTTCTACTAGTATGTGCAATGCAAGAAAACTCTCTTAGGTGCAGAGATATAACTTAGAAAAAAAATAGGACTGTACTTGCATAGCTCCTCAGTGAGGACACTCTTCTGCTTGCAAAATAGCCACTATCATTACAAAGCTCTTCATAACCATGCCTCCTACCTAGCAAGAAAATTGTACCAAATAAAATCACCAAAGAAAGATGTAGCTCATCAAGTCTACATTCTTATTGCAAGGCAGGATAACAGTACTCTTAACAATTTCTGCCTGGATTCAGGTCATCTGTGATGCCCTTCTGTTGTTTTTGCAAGTCCAGAGGAAAGCAATGAAGATGATCCGCACATCTGCTCTGAAGACCAGCTGAGGGACTTGGGATTGTTCAGCCTAGAGAAGAGAAGGATCTGGGGAGACCTTAAAGCACCTTCCAGTACCTGAAGGGGCTACAAGAGGAATGGAGAGGGACTTTTTACAAGGGTCTGCAGTGATAGGACAAGGGTCAATAGCTTCAAACTAAAAGAGAATAGATTTAGATTAGATATTAGAAAGAAATTCTTTACTGTTAGGGTGATGAGCCACTGGAACAAGTTGCCTGGTGAATTTGTGAATGGCCCATCTCTGGAAGTGTTCAAGACCACAATGGATGAGGCTTGGAACTTAATGATCTATAAGGTCTTTTCCAATCCAAATCTTTCAATGATTTTATGATTCCATGAATCTACAGTCAGTGCTTCACAGTTTCCCCAGTAGAAAGCTTTACCTAATATCTAACCAAAAAGCCTCTTATTAAAGTACATTACTTCTCAACCTAATGACATTGGGGAAGATAAATAGCTTTTTCTCCCTGTAGAGTATCTTTGCAATACTGAAGGCTTTATGAGATCTATATCAATGGCATTTTATCAAAACCTACTTCTAAACCAGTATTGCTACAACTGTACAAAAAATGAAACCATGAATATGTGCAGCGCAGAGTTCACTATTTGAAGTGAAAATTAGCACTGCCACGGTCAATGACTTGCAAATTGCAATCCGTGAGCAGTGGAATAACTGGATGTTCTGTAAAAGCCATCTAGAAAAAGGAAACCTGTTGTGAGTAGGGTAAATTAACTGCAAAGGGGCCAGTGCCTCAAAAGAGATTATAAATATCAGAAAGTGTTGGGAACCACCTATGTTCTGCTATTCATGCTCAAATAAGGTAATTTACATCTAGTCTGGGTGTGCTTACTAAACACTGAAGTAATAGAACATGACTGAAAAATATTTTTTTACCCAAAGCAAGAAGAATCATTCTTGGCTGCTTAGGGTTTGTTGTTTGAATTTTGACCTATATACAGAGATTGACCTAGTGGTGAATTCATCCAGCTGTGTTGTGGACTAAAAGAGAGCTTTTGAAACAGGACAGAGTTTTTAAAGCAGGAAATATGAGTACATAGATAGAATGGAAGAAAGAAAAGGATTAAAGGCTAAGAGACAATACAAAAGCTTAAAAGTGTCAAGTTTCCTAAAGGAGGAATGAAAATTTAAAATAAGAAATAAGTGAATAGAAACAAAGATCCAGAAATATCATGGGTATTCAATTAAAGGAAAATCTTCCTAAATTAGGATGATAAGAAATTACAAAAAAAGAAATTACGACTGTTTAGGATCATAACTTGGAAAACATTTATGGTTATTTTGAACAAAAGTCATCAGTAAAACTAAGCTCTATAAGTCATACATAGTATTTTTAAAGCCTGCAGAAAACAGTTTCTGTAGTGGGGAAAATTTTTTAAAATCTTAAAATTTAAATTTTAGTAGAAATTATTTTTTCTTCCAGATTTTCATAAAAGCATTTGTTTATGAAGGACTGACTGAAAAATCCAGACTGCTGAAAAAATAAAACCTCCTTGAAAATTAAAAGGCTTTTCTTTTTAATTTCAGAAATTCCTTCTGTAACTACTTACTGTGATATTCTCTGTGTCTGGTTATCATTAAAAATTTCTTAGACTTCACTATCTTTTTTGAGCATCTTAAAGTTAGTAGGAAGTATATATAGTTAAAAGAATGTTATTAAAGTTAATAAGAAAAAGGATCAAACTGTATAATTTAATAGGTTATCCACAGAATTTATAACTAGAATCCTACAAATACTGAATTCTATTAAAATATCATCTTCCCTCATTAGATATGAGGCACTGATTGTTTGAAACCATGGTATGGACTACAGGAAATCTGCCTAGTTCAAGAAAAAGACAAGAAAGGGAGAGTGAGAGGGAAGCAGGGAGGGAATCCCTAAAGATTTATATCAGGAAGGGAAATTTTATTTATTTCCTAAATACTCGAAACCAAATTCCCACTGAAATCGGTAGGACTTGATTTTTGGTAAACTGATTCAACTCACATACTCAGAAAGTATTCCAGAAAACCAAAGGGAAGATACAGCACATTTTAAAGATTCTGCATCTTGCAGAAATTTTGCAAATTAGTTGTCATTCCTGTTTTCCCATCCCTGTCAATGGCAGCATTGAGCAGATTATAATACTTTACATTTTAAAGACAGGACAGTCATGAAAAAGTTCTTGAAAGAATGTGGAAATAATTATTTAGACTCCTGCAACTTCATGCAACTGTAGTTTGATTTTCAGTTAAGCTCAGTATGAGGAAATATTTCCTCTGCTTGCATGTTGACAGGTAGAATCACTACGAGCCTCCTCTCCCATGCCAAAATGTCACGAAATTAATTAAATGTATTCAAGGCATTGGTACAAGCATATACAGCAATTTAAAGCAGGGCTGTCACTCAAGTTAAAACTGCTTGAGCTGTGCTATAGCCAGAGTAAAAATGAAGATCTTTTTTGAAATTAAGTGTGGTTTTGAAAAAGTATTTTTAAAAGTATTGTGGTTACTATTTGGCACAAAAAGACTTATAGCAAAAGTGTCACATTTTCCACGTAATATTTCTGTCTGATACTTTGATAAGCAAGCCCCATCTGATGCTGTGGTAGACTTTGGGAGAGTCTATAGCAGTGTAAAAAATTGATTTTCAGAGGTCCCATTTACTGTGCTTCGATTCATGGTGCAGGGTGCTCTGAGGGAGAGTGCATGAGCTGCACTTCACCAGTGCAAGATGGGGAGATGTGAACCAGGACTCATCACCCCCTGTCCTCCCACTTCTGATGGGAGCAAAGTATATGGGGCCAGAACGGGGCCAGCCAGCAGAAGATGCCCTGTAACACTACAAGGTGGCCCCCAGAGGTACAGCCCCAGCTGTCTCCCCGACACGTCTGTTCCTTCAACTTCTTCAATTCTGCTGTGTGGCTCATTCATATAGACACAGCCTCTACCTTGATCAGTGGTTCACATTTTGACTTTGTTTAAGGTTAATGTATTGCATTAAGTGATAGAAATGGGTGAATGTGTGTGTATTTAAATACACCTTAAAGCAGTTGTTCCTCTTTGGGCTACGTTTGGGAGGCAATGAAGAGAAGATTCCACCTGAATTTACTTTCTTGAGTGTCCTCTAGGTATGTATGAAATCTGCGGCTGCTGAAAGACATTTTCTGATAAGGAGTTCATTGAAAACACCTCACATTTAAGAATCCTATTAGTGCTATACAGAGAGTACTTAAAATCCCAGGTACTTCAGCACCAGACACAGATGAGATGAAATCTCTCAATATAGAATATAGCCTTCACAATGACAAAATGTGGACTGAGGATGCCTTCAGGTTTCTGATAAGAGTTTCTGCTACAGGAGGCCATTTAATTTTCTACAGTGCAAAACCTCTGTTTATAGGATATGTTGTAAAGAAAAAACCCACCATATTCACTTATTTTTAACCTCACATGATTCTCTTCCCCTCTTTAGGGGAATGTTTGGCCTTTTGACAAGAAGATAATATGAATATAACCAATGACAGCATAGAACTACTGCTGCGCATATTTGGTCAAACCTCATCTTAACAAGACTTTGATGATGAGGAAGAGAGAGAGAGGACCAAGGGGCTGACGGCCTAAGGCAGATGGCTGTATCTCCAGTCTCTGTTAGTCTAAAATGCATTACTTTTTCATGCATAGTTGAGAATATGCATAGTACAGACATTTCTGGGGGTGAAATGAGAAGATCCAATTGGCTGAATCAAGTTTACTTTTAAAACTGGCAGTTTAGGTTCATCTCAATCTTTCTAGTGTGCTTTGAGATAGGTAATTTTCTTTTGTCAAAAGACAAGCACTGTGTTAATCTTCATCTAATGGGGTAGGTCTCCAGGAAAAAAAAAAAAAAGGAAAATAATAACTAAAAATTACATGCTGTGCACAGGTTATTGCAACTTCCCTGCAGATGTTTGGCTTTTAACTCATTTCAGTCTTCAGTCTTGTTCATCTTTTCAAGTAGAGCATGATTTTCACTTCATGTGAATATTAGTTAAACATTATACTCAGACAGGAGCAGGAAAAGCTTTTATGAATGCCATTCAGGAGGAAAAAAAAATTATTTCAGCTGTGAAATTGAGATTTTGTTAGTTTATCAGAATTCTGATCTTGAGAAGTTTTGAAAATTAATTTTTCTTCCTATTTTGAAACATAAAACATTCAAATGTTTCCAGTTTTTTACTCCACCAAGGACTCACCATGTTTGTCGTTCTTTGCGTGTCTTGGAAAGGTGTTAAATCAAAATGTAAAGAAAACAATTAAACAATAACAATTAAAAATACACCCTACTACCTCATCTATGCAGTCAAATTCACACAAAGAATTATTTTAACAGACAAATTCTTATTTAGAATAATGATCACAGAAAATAGCATCAACTGCTGAAATACAACCTTACATGAATAAAAATCTGCTTCAGTTTTCATAAAAATCATTGAGTTTGAATCTCACATGTTTGGAGGCAATTTTATACCATTTGGGTAACACAGAGGAGATTTGAGTTGCTAATTGCATTCAATCCTTTTATATAAGTCATTTGTTAATACAGTACAACTGCAGGAAAACTGGAGTGTACAAAAAAAAGAAATCTCTGTGTGACATATGTTTCTCACACTCTGAGAATGTATTTATATTACTATTCTAAAAAGCATAAAGCTCCTTTAAAGAAAACTTCTGAATACTGAGAACAGCTTTTGCAATCAAACCAGATATAAACTAAATTATTAATATTTACTAAGTGTTGATATTACAATTCAGACATTTTCTCAGAGGAAGTGATTTCCAGATGAGACACATGTAGAGCAATTCCTACTAAGTAACCAAACTGCTTTTGATTAAGGTGGTAAAGCTGCAGAAAGTATATGACAGGACTGTAGCTTAACAACTCAGCCACGGCAAGATGAAGTATAGAGTCACTGTGGATGTAGATTTACTGTTAGATCTAGGAATCTGAACAACACATAGCAACCCAGAATTTAATAGGGAATTAATCTTGTGGAAAGACACACAAATCAATAAAATTAAAATTATTTTCCTTTAAAGTTACTTCTCAAATAGCCATCATTCATGGATGGGGACAGAGCATGAAAAGAAAATACTGTATACAGGCATAATTTGCATGTATATAGAATTAGTATAATAAAAGCTGTTCTTAATATCTGTCAGAAACAAACACAACAACTGACAGTGTTACAACAACAAACATAATGAATATGTAAGAAACATTAAATTAGAGTTGCATAAATGACTGAAAGAGAAACGGGGATTTTGGTAGATATATACATTAAGTCCAGGGTTAGTGGAATGCCTTCTTGTCTAATTTTGCAGATTTATGGTGGATAAAAACAGAAGCTTGAACGAAAGTTGTACAGAAAAAAACAGAGAAGTGATGTAGCTGATTCTGTGCCACCACCCCTCATTTTGTAGCATAAGAAGTTGTACATGTAAAGACCTTTTTAAACTTTTGAACAAAATGGAAAGAATATTCTCCAGTCTCAGCATTTTTTGGCAAATTCTGGGACTGATAAATTGGTAAACTGAAAAATAAAATCATAGTTATTTTCTGTTCTTCCTTACATCTCTCCCAATCACAGCTCAGCAGCTTTATTGTAGTGGCTTTGTGGTAAACCAATGAATTTATGTGTAAGGCAACTTATGGGAATGATATGAGGAAGAGAGCTGTGAGACTTGAAAATAAAGCTCTTCACTGTGCTGGTAAAACACTGGTTCTCTAGATTGATCTTCTTCTTTAGGAACATTATTGATCTTGTACAGGAAAGACACAAGAAAGAAATAGGTAATTTCATTCTTTAGGATGACTTTTCTTGCCTTTTTTTTTTGTTTGGTTTTGGGTTTGTTTGTTTGTTTGTTTGTTTGTTTGTTTTTGTTATTTTGCTTTGAGATGAGAACTGGTTTTGCCTTGTAAGGAAATACCTGGCAAGGAGTTTTGTCTACAGATTACAAACATTGCTCTTTCTCTACTCCCATTAAACTTTATAGCAGAAAAACTCTATACACTGGGAAAATTTCCAGTGTCATTTCCTTCTTAAGATATTCAAATTAGAGGCAGTGGACAGGCACAGGGCTTGCTGGTGATCTCTTCAACCAGAAAGGGGGGGGATTAATCAATAAATAAAGAAGTTAAACTGAGCTGCATAGGGCAACCTAAAAGTCAAAGGGATGCCATACAGATTGTCTAGCTGGAATTCAATAGTGAAGTGGGTGTCAGTCTCTTCTCCCAAGTAATAAGCAACACGCAAGAAGAAATGGCCTCAAGTTGCACCATGGGAGGTTTAGATTGGATATTAGGAAAAATTTCTTCATCAAAATGGTTGTCAAGCACCAGAATAGGCTACCCAGAGAAGTGGGTGAGTTAGCATCCCTGGAGGAATCTAAAAGACATGCAGATGTGCTAGTCCAGGACATGATTTAGTGGTGGATTTGGCAGTGCTGGATTAATGGATGGACCTGATGATCTTAGAGGTCTTTTCCAACCTAAATTATTCTATGCTTCTATGGAAACAGTGTTTTGCCTGCATCCAAATGACCTGCTGACGCTTTCACAAGAGCCTTGTTGCGGCGAAATACAGCATATGGTAAACAACCGGACTGCTCAGCTGACGTCACTCAGAGCAATAACCCTGTCTCTAACAGAATACGGAATCTTAAGAAACATTTTTGTGCAGATAGTATTTGATTTAGGGTCACAGACGAAGGATACAAATTATATGACTAAGTCTTTTACGATAACCTATATGAGCATAATGTGTAATAGGCCATCAAATAAAGGTTGAATTTTATAGAACTTATTAATCATAAAGGTCCAGAACTTCATAAGTTATTGATTTCAACAGGAGTGAGACACTTAAACGCTTCTGAACATCTAGCCTTAAATTAATGGTGGATGGTGTCTTTAATTCATACTTTAGTAGAATGCCCATTGATTGATTTGAAAATATAAAACCAGGTGTTTTAACAGAAAAGGTGATTTCCTTGTACTTGTATCAAATCATGAGTGCTGTGAGTTATATTTTAATTGTGTAATAATTACACATTATAGCTAGAAACCTCTATTTCAAAAAGACCTTTTCCCCTGAATTTGTGAAGTTCTGTTTAGGTAGGCTGAATCACTTTCAGAAAATACCCGTCTCCCTCCACAGGCTTTGCAGATAACCTAAGATAACTAAGCTTCCACCTGGGTTAAATGAAGCGAGATTAATTTGGTGGGATAAATGGGGGACTGAAGACATCAGCTATCTTTGAAACACTCCAGGGATCATGATTCAGCTGTGGGATTCTAAATAGTTAATTTCTAATGACATCTCTTTTAAAAAATACTAGTTTTTCTGTCTAAAGTGTTTCTATATGCTTTTCTTCATACCATCTCTCAGTTTCATAAAGTTTAATACTGAGGTCTAAATGAAGACTCTGGGAGAGAATGCAAATACTCTGAGCTGGGTTCAAGCCTATCAGTTCATTTCACAGGTCCTGATTCAACAGTCGGAAGTATTATTAACACTGTCATGAACATGTGATTACTATAAAATCATTGGGATCAATAGCTTCGTAGATAAACTCAGTTGCACTTACTGCCCTCAGGAGTTAATTCAGGGCTCAGCTTACAGCAAACAGCTGAATGTCAAGGAGAATAATGTTGAATTTTGTTAGCTTTGCCATTCATTTAAATATACTTTTATACCAATGTGGACGAAACTAAGTTTTCCTTGCCAACACTGACTGCCCCAAATAGCCCATTCACACAGCAATGATGACACATGGGCAACATCAAGCAGAGAAAACCACCTGGAAACCATCCCAAAGGAGCCTGACAGAACTTGCCAGAAAGACAGAGGGGGGGCAATTAACCTTAAATTAGGGGCAATTTAAGATAGCATCACCTAAAAAAGAAACTCTGAATTGCCTGAAATTGAGTCTTGGGACAGCACTCAGCTTTGTATCTTCTCATATCAGTTCAACTGTGTCTCAGTTTAATGACACAGAAGTGTTTTGCTAAGGAGGACGAGTTATGAGGAAGACCAAAACTCCTCTCTTCAAGCAATTGTAAATCTGAAATTAAGGGGCTCCAATTGAGAAAGTGTGGAGAAAGCAAAAATAACAGCCCTTTGTCAAAGGTTATATGTGTATTGGCAGAACAACAAAAGAACACAAAACAAAACCCCAACTGAACAATAATCCTATACCCAAAAAGCCCTTCAATAAAAAGTAAACAGTTCAGGTTGTGCTTTTGGTGCAATTCTAACCACAGTCAGCAGGGGGCGCTGTTGGATCGCTGGAGGTGCAGAGCCTGCAGTTCTCGGGGTTGGCCGACAGGGGGCGCTGTTGGGCTCTGGCAGTCGCCATGTGGAGCCCCCTGGTGTGCTGGGGGAGCTGAAATGGAGCCTTTCCCTCCCCCTCCCCGGGAAGGGGAAAAGGAAGAAAGAAGGGTTCTTCCCAAAGGGGACTCACGCTGTCTGCTGCTGGCTGTGTGACTTCCACTTTCTTCGCTGATGTGCACAAAAACCTCACCCAGGCTGAGAACAAAGCATCCTCCCTGCATTTCCGATGCACACCTTCCCTCAGTTCCCACAACCATGAACTGTGCCTCAAACTGTGCCTTGTTCCCCCCACTCCGGGAGAGGGAAAAAAAACAAAGAAAAGAGTCTCCTGGCCCCTCCCCAGGCCATCAGCCTGGAATGTCAGATCTTCTGGCCAGTTCTTTTGTGTCAGTCAAATACCCAAGGCAAAACCAGTCTGCCCATTCAAACATCCCTCCCACACAGTGGGGCAGGGGGAAGGGAAAATTCCATCTAGTTTTTTAGAACAAGTGAACCCATGACAAACTGGCTGTGGTCTCTGATGTATAATGGAATTCTGACCTCTTCCAGGGCTATATGACAAAGTCATGAAGTCAAAGACACAGAATACTGACATTATTTCATTGAAATGGTCAGATAGTACAGCATCAGGGCAATGGAGAACTCTAAAGACAAGATCAAAGACTTGAACAGTCCTTTACCTTCAGGAAACAGTGAAAGGGAGACTTTTCCCAGCATTTCAGCTGAAGAAACAGGTAAATGAAGGAAAGCAATTTGAAATAAAATGAAAATGTTAATGTATAAATAAAAATTCTAGTAAAATTGTAGACATTGTATGACAAGCATCAGGAATATCCCTGTGCTTGATTCTCCGATAAGGAACAGGCAATATTTTTAATATGATATTAATATAATATCAATTTCTATAATATAATTTGATTTTGTAATTTGCTTTGATCCTGGTACACGGTGTCAAGACAACACACAGCTCTGCATTCTGAAGTTCAGACACATTTCCTCAGTCCTTCCTATAGCATATTTGGCAGAAACTGCAAGCCTTGAAGACTTGGTGACCTTTTAAAGCAGCAAGCGTTAGATCATGTTTATATTTTTCTTCAAAAGAAATTTTAAGGAAAACAAAGGCAAATGAGCAACACAACCTGTGCTACTACAAAATGTAAGCCCAAGTTTGTATTATCCCTTGGAAATGTAAAGAGTGATATGCCCTTCAAGTGCTGACATCCAGAAGAAATTTAGAGAGTCTCCAATATTATTTTTTTACAATAATTTAAAGGTTTTTTCCCATTTCTAGTGCTGACTTTAAATATTTTAAAGCCTTGGTTCCTCTCCAAACTGTATCTCCTAATCACAACAAACTGTCACACACTGTCAGTCTCCACCACTGGAAATTGCAATGAGAAGCTGCACTTTACAAAAACACATATAACTGATTTCAGATTGATGGGAATGGCAAACAAATGTGCCCCAGCCTTTGATGAGCATATTTGTACAGCTTGGAATTTTTATCTCAGAAGAATAAATATGCTCTTGACAGTTGGAAAACAGATAGCACCCGGGCTCTCTTCTAACGACACTGACACTGGATGTGGCACTTAGTGCCATGGTCTAGTAACCACAGTGGTGTTAGACCAAGGGTTGGACTTGATGATTTCACAGTTTTTCTCCAACCCAGTTGATTCTATGATTCTGTGGGGTAGATGTTGAATTACCGTCCTTTCTGAATCATTTTGTAAACTCTGAGCTGCAGTCTCTAACGGCCACTTACACATCTAGTAGTAAACCCCTGAGCAACAGATCCTGTCTTGAGAGCATGGTCTTACAAATGCCTGCTTTTCTTTAACAAAATCCCAAATGTGGTATGTGTCTACTCTTTGATACTGCAACAATTTTCCTTTCCTTACTTTTTTACTTCTAGAATGCAAGCACGTGGTGAAATCCTCCCACCACGTTCAAACAAATAGACAGATCCCTTATAGGGTATACTTGTCTTGTTGGCATGTATTCAGGAATCCTTGCATTGTACCTGTTCAGTCTCTGGTGAAGGGTTGACCTCCAAATTACTGCTCTTATGACAACTCAAAGTGGGCTACTCTTCTGCACAAAGGCAAACTGTTGCTTTCCATAGGAGCTCAGAGAATGGGTTACTGCCTATACATTGTGTCTATTTGGGCAATAGCTTCCTCCAGTACCAGAAGAGTAACAGGATATAGAAGAGGAGTTTTGTTCAGAGCCATGATAGTTCTAATCACTGTGTCTCCCTTATGCTTTAAGCAACAGATGTGACTTGGGCTTCAAATTCCCTCTGAACACAAAGCTGTATGATATTTTCCCAGTTACTAGGAAATTTAAAAGTATTAATAAAATACAGTTTTCTGGCTAATCTTGATACTGTCCCTATACAAAATGGAAATAATTCCACTGAACCCCAGAGAGTTGCAAATCCATCATGAAAATGTAGCAGAGTATAACTATAATGCTGTTTCAGACATCAAGAAATAACCCAACCCCAGAAAGAACTGACAGTGGTGTATGGAACATGTGGTGTATGCCTGACTGCACTGGAGAGGTAAAGCACCAGCACAGGGTGCAAGGGCAAGGTTCCTACCAATACACTGATGCCTTTATCTGTCCTCCATTTAACTCTACCTGTGAACCAAATCCTGCCTTATTAAGGACTCAGTATGGAGTCAAAGTAATTGTCTACTTAAACATTCATAACAGGATAAAACATTTACTGTACAGTGTGGCCAGCCGGAACAGGGAGGTGATTCTGCCCCTGTACTCGGCACTGGTGAGGCCACACCTGGAGTGCTGTGTCCAGTTCTGGGCCCCTCAGTTCAGGAAGGATATTGAGGTGCTGGAGCAGGTCCAGAGAAGAGCAACGAGGCTGGTGAAGGGACTGGAGCACAAGCCCTATGAGGAGAGGCTGAAGGAGCTGGGGTTGTTTAGCCTGGAGAAGAGAAGGCTCAGGGGAGACCTCATCGCTCTCTACAACTATCTGAAAGGAGGTTGTAGCCAGGTGGGGGGTGGTCTCTTCTCCCAGGCACCCAGCCGTAAGACAAGAGGGCATGGCCCTAAGCTGTGCCAGGGGAGGTTTAGATTAGATATCAGAAAGAAATTCTTTCCAGAGAGAGTAATCAGCCATTGGAATGGGCTGCCCAGGGAAGTGGTGGATTCTCCATCCCTGGAGGTTTTCAAGACGAGGCTGGACGTGGCACTTAATGCCATAGTCTAGTAACCACAGTGGGGGTGGATCAAGGGTTGGACTTGATGATCTCCGAGGTCCTTTCCAACCCGTCTGATTCTATGATTCTTTTTCTGCAGATTTCTGCAACTCATTTACAGAATTGCAAATATTCAAGTAATAACGGCTTTCTGCACAATACAATCGATAACAAGTCTCTAATTACATTTCATCTGTAAAAGCTAACCATTACAAAAAAGCTTTCTTCACCGGGAGACAAACTAGGTACTTGCTCATTTGCCCACATCATGGTATAATACCACTATCTCAAGCTGTTTGACTTTCCAATGGCATATTTGAAGGAAAATAATGATACACTTTCTGCCTTTTTTTTGTCATGTTAAGGAAATAAAAATTGAGCTTCACACAGGGATTGGTAGTTTAAGAGTCTTTGAATTAGTCCTAAACATGTTACCTTATGAAACTTGAAAACAGAACAGTTACAGTAGCAGTAACTGCAGAAAACTGAAGAAACTTTATAACTAAGTATAACTATAAATGTGTAACAAAGTACATTGTGCATCATGAAAAATTCAGCACTCTGTCCTGGGGATGATGGTGTAACTGTGAGCTTTGCAGAAGGTACGACAAACACCAAGCACACCTGGAGCAAAAAGTGGTGCTCAGGATGGTAAATAATGGAGAGGGTTATTATCAGCCTGCTAATACATCACGGATTACAGATATTTATAACCAACTAAGCTATCAATCCATTCACTGTATACCAAGACTTGCAGGACCAGTACTGAGACTGGTATGAGGTTTCCTGAGAGCCTTCTGAGTAGTGGATAACTCTTCTCTGCAGCACATGTGTGAGATATGTATATTTATGGAGAAGAAAAAAAAAAGTAAAATGTTTTTTTCAGAGCATCTGAGTTTTCTTGCCTGACAATACACAATAACTTGTACCTTTCAAAAGGTACAGGCATCTGTAGTCCTTCCTGAATCCAATGGAGATGCTGGTCATCAGCCCTTCTAAAATTAGGTGCACACATCTGAACTTCTGACTTCAAACGACGGATGATATGTAGAGAACTTGTAGTTCCTGTTAGGAAACCCATCTGATACTCCACCATGATCTGAGAAACACCTGTATGACATCCTGTTGCACCCCAGCCTATTTAAGTTACAGGAAACAGGAAATAGCATTTGGAAGACAGTGACCACTTTCACAAATTCAATGCTATGCAGTCAGGCTTTGGGGAACTTTAGGTAGCTCAATACTGCTGCCTAAATACTCAATCTAGTGATTTTATAGGTACCTCAAAGGAAAACAGCCACCAAGTAAGATTTAAACCTCAGATATTCCTAGATACACAGGTTATTTACTATTCTAAATTACTAACTTGAAAGATTGATGGGAGTTACTACAGATGGACTACCACACAGCTAAGCGGAGTAGATCTGTGTTCTTCATCCTACTATGGGAACATCTACCACTAAATCTTTACCAGTTAGGTCTACCTACCATCTGCCCCAGAAAAAAGTTTCAGGTGGAAGGCATATTCTCCAAATACACTGAAAGAAGCCAAATCCATGGTACATTGACTTCTGCAAAATGAGGAGGACCTGTGCAAAGCATGAAGCATCATGAATGTATCAGCTCTCACAGAGGCTGGGAATCTGCTGAAAGCATATGGGTACCCGACTATACTCCCTTGAGCACAACTACATTAACATAACTCTCCCTATACAGAAGGCGACAACATGACTAGCTCATTATTTAGATCTTAGCTGCCCCCTTCCTAACTGTAGATGAACATTTTTAGCCTATATTTCATTTTTAGCCTATATGAAGGCTGTTGCCATCATTTAGTGAATTAATACCAAACTAGCAATAGATACTGGGGTGCAATGCCAGTAGACAACCTCTCCTTCAGATTTCAGCAGAGATGTGTGATCCCTTACTTTAAATGCAGGAGTATGAGAAGTGTTTGCACATATTTCACCAACCAGCATCTCCTGTGCCCTCCACGGTGTCTCATCCATCACTCCAATAGGCAATTTCGTGACCGCTCCAGGCAGTGATGAATTTTCCCCTCCCTGAACCCATTGCTGTTTGGATACAGATGACCTTAGCAGCTCTCTGAGGCATGACACATGTTTGGTAAGTGCTGCTGATTTAGTGCGTAAGACCATGTGCACCTGCAATGCCATATAAATAATAAACTTCTTGCAAGGGAATTCCTTTCCTCTCCCTCCAGTTCCTAGTTTAACTGCACAATGCTGTCTAAAAGATTCATTTCTTCCCAAAGGGAAAATGTATTGGAAATATTTAAATGGCAAACATGGGTTCTGTCACACTGTTGATGGAAAGCTGAAATACAGCTTTCTAGCTCTTTCCAAATTCAACTACAACTCTCACAAAGGTGAGAAACTGAGACAAGTGTAAAGGATCTGCAGTATACATTCACTTGAGAAGGAGAAAAGGGAAAAGGAAAGACAGAAGGTTTTCCTTCTTTCCATTTTCCTCTTCAGTACCATTTTACTTTATTCTGATTTGTTCTTTAGCTGTATATTTTAAGAGAAGCTTTCTTTGCATATATATTAACTATGGTTTATTTTTAACCTATGTATGTGATATATATCTTACTGTTCGAGGGGCATGCAAACATTCTCCTTTTGTGGGACTTTTCTTGTGCAGGTGTTCTTTTATTTTTTATTCCATTTTGTGGGAGGGTTTTGGTTTTTGGGGTTTTTTTGTGTACTAGGACTGTATGACAAATGAAAGCAGTTCTCTTCTGTGCCAGGAAATTCATGAGTTTCCAAAAATACTATTTCATGATAATATCAAAAGAGTATTAATTTTATATAACCTTAGTTTTCTGTTGCTTAACGGTCATGAAAAAAATTTCCCAAACTCTAAAGTAACCATGAAAGGAACATAGCCTGGCTGTCAAAATCCTGGACTTCATATCATTTCACATACAAAGACTTTTATGGTCACTAGTTTTGTATTTTTATTTCCTTTATAGCTTTATATGCCGCTACCTCATAGATGTTAGTAAAAATAAGAATTTCTGAATTCATTCTCTTGACTTATACCACCACACTTATTTATTAATGACCTTTTTCACAACTTGTGAAAAATGTCACTCTATTTGTTATTGAAAGTATTGAATGCTAAAATACCAACTGAAATTTCATCAATGGTGACAGATATATAAGTAACCTTTCTTATCAGACCATTTTTATATAACTTAGTGGATTTAAAGAAGAATATGTGCTCATTAAACTATCCCCTGAATGCGGAGTTCTTCCTTATAATTTTTAAGTAGGTTGCCTAAAATACTTGACGCCCTTCATATCTTTCCCTTTACAAAAAAATCTATGCCTTTTCTTTCACTCTGTATCACACTTGTGCATAGCAAAGCACACAACTACAACACCAATTATTTTTTCTCAGCTGCCGCGTACTGACAATGAGTGTTTATTTTTCAAGTACTTTGTCACCTTTAAAATCTGAAATTAGTACAAAACTACAAAAAAATGTTTTGTTCTCAGAAAAAGGCTTTGGGCGCTTAAAGCACATGCCAAATTAAATATGAATTTGCTACCATTATCTAATCAAAAGCAAGATATTTCTGTCACCTCACTATGGTTCATACTTACAGTCATTATGTTTATGTTATTACAAATTCCCTTGACTATTTTCAATCTAGAACTTGAAAATGCTATCTTTCTTATGTCTGTCCCTTAATAAAAGTACCTTAAATGAATGCAGTATCCATTTCTTACCTAGTTCTAACTGTAAAGATCTCAGAAGCAAGTAAGAATTGGATGTACTACACAAAGCACAGTCTGTACTGTGAATTATTCTCTGAGCTGTTACCTCATTGGACATAATTTTAAAACCTGCAATTGCTGATGCCAGAAACCTAGCTCAGATTGTCAGTACCACTGTGTTTCCTAGTGGTTTTGAAATAATGATTTCCTTTCCATTTGCATTTACATCAAACGATAATATGAATGCTTATTTATTGACGATAGAGAGCTGTCAACTGTTTGTTCATCTTGTGGGCAGCTTGAGAATCGAGTAGAAAAAATGATTCACACCAGGTGAATAACCTTTATTAAAAATATAATTTAATTTTTTGAGAGCCCAAAGATCCCTTACAAGATCCAAAATATTGCTTTAGTGCCTAATTTACATCTGGATTTCTAAATTCAGAGAAGCAATCTAGAAAATCTCTACTTCTCTCTTTCAGATCACAGAATAACAGAATATGCTGAGTTGGAAGGGACCCACAAGGATCCTCAAGTCCAAATCTTGCCCTGTGCAGGACCATTCTCAAGAGTCACACCAAGTGCATGAGAGTATGATCCAAATGCTTCTTGAACTCCAGCTTGGTGCTGTGAAAACTCCTTTCTGTCTATGAAGCTGTGCTTTTGCACATACTAAAATAATCTGTTGCTTAGGCTGATGAAACCTTTCCCCTCCATAACATTTTCTGATCCACAAAATAGGTGTTTCTTAGAGTTACGTCCTTGAAACACCCAGTATTTCTTGGTGTATACTGAGTCCTGATGTGGAAGCACAGGATTCAGGAGTCCTACTTAACAGCATTTAGAGGAAATGGCATGTTTAATAGGGCCAGACATAAAATGGGAGTTAGTTCCTCTGCCCCTGGTCAGTTTGCAGAGAATGACCAACTCACTCAGTGACACATTAGACAGAGAGAGATCTTTCTAATGCTCTTTCTTGCAGCTGCACCACACTACAGACAGGGTTGCAAAGGAATCCAAAACAGGAGAGGACATCTCAGCAGAAGCATAATTTCATACTTTGACATATGGACTCTCAGGCAGGAATGGCTTCTCCCCTCCCTGGTTCTTCTGTGGTTTTCGCAATGGCTATCTAACATAAACCACAGAAAACCTCACAGGACAGGTAGTAGAGCCTCTCATTCCCCAGCCTTTCTCTTCCTCCTTCTCTCCAGGGCTCCTGTTCCTGTTTACACCAAGCAAGTTTTTCACAGAGAGACAGAAAGTGCCTCCTTCCAGAGAAGATGGCAAGGAATCCCAGCTTCAGCTCTGGGTAGGATCTGTAGTGCAGGGGCTTCAGTTATACCATTCTCTTTGGTCCTTCACTTACCTTGGCATAGGATTTCTTGTCCTGCCTGAAACTCAATCAACTCAGAAAATATCATAAATTCTGCTGCAGAGCATGAAGTATTTCTTTTAGGCTTGTTCCTTTATTCAGACTTTCTGAACCATAGTCAATACACAAACCAGTATCATTATATGTCAGGTCTTCAAATTATATAAATTGGAGTTCTTTCATGAAGAGGAGCATAGCTTTAATGATTTCTAGTGTCTAAGGCTTCATATCAGCAATGCAACCCCTTTAGAGTAGTATGGACATTTTCTGTCACAAACAGTAATTAACCAGGACAGTGTGGGGCGTACAGAGCTTTCCCCATCAAGACAAGGCAACTCGGAAAGACTTCACTAATTGCTGGTTTAGTCAAGAAATTTTATTAGTCAGTCCTCAGTTTTGACAGAAAAGGCCGTGCCTAGCAAGACTTTTTGCACTATAGTTCTGCCATGCTCCTAATTTTGATAACTAAACTCTTTCTCTGTCTGTATTGTATCACCAAACTCAACACTTTAATTATGTACAAGTAACACAAACATAGGCTTATACCTACCTGGAAGTAGGTTCTTGTTCAATCTTCAAAATTGGAAGCCTATTATTTATGAAAATACAAATACTTTATTAACAAAAAAATACAAGTTCTTCTAGTCCAAAAAGACAACAACAATAAAAACCATTTTTCTAGTTGGAAATTGCTACATCAACAATTAGGTTGCAAATAGTCATACAAAAAAGACTGAAGACGTAGTGTTATTCAGAAAAAATTAACAGGCTATTTCAAGAAAAGTAAAATGAAGCCCAGGGAATGGGGAAAATAATTTCAGATTCCTCACCTTATGCAGTAAATAGCTGGTGCTGATTTGGGAACTGACAGGTTTCCATGGGGAGAGGTGGCACACAGCTGCACTGTCTCCAAGGAGAAAGCCCAGACAATGATGGGCATTGTGCCCCCCAGGGAGAGCTGAGTGGCAGCATGAAGTGACCAGGAAGGCTCCCTGCAGCTGCAGCAGCTATTTTCTCTGGTATTATGACTGTCATTTAGATAATACGAATATAACTATCCCATTACTCCTGCAGAACATGCTTATAGCTAAACCACTGAAAAACTGGCAAATTGCTTTAAATTCTCTTTGCTGAGAGCTTATTGCTCACAAGGGAATGGTTCTTCTTCTATTTTTCCAGCTGTTAAATTACCTTCAAGGACACTTCGACATAAACATTTGCTGCAGTGACTTCAGAAGAGTTGAGGAAGTGATGTGGTGAAAAAACTATGTGAAATCTGGAAAAATCCCATTTTAAAGGCATTTTTATAGTTGGAAAGTCAGCAAGTACAACTACATTCTTAACTTTTAAAAGTTTTTTCCGACTGTGCTTTACTACAAATCCTACAATTCAGAAAGTCATCCCATCAAGTAAAAGATCACATTTTCACCAGACAATATTTGGTTGATTGTGACACCTTCAATAAATTGAAAAGGCTCCCAACAGCTGGTATGTGCTAAGGTACCATGGTAGTTGAATCCTGGTCATCAATTTACTACAGAGAAACAACACCAAAATAACCCTTTGAGGATCTCCCTTCGCAGTCCCTAAGAATCACTACAATGAAAGAAAATTCCCTTGGAAACCCCAGTTTCATTGCAGAAAAAAAGAAAAAAAAGCTGATACAAACAGCGTTTTGTAAAAAAGTAAAGATTACAATTGGAAATTAAATCATATTTCTATTAAAAAATAAGGCTTACACTGAAGCAAAGGTACAAAATGTCAACCTTCCACATACTCTTACATCTCTAAACTTTAGTATGTGTACAGACTCACCAGATGAAGTCCAGTCATTTGAAAATAAATGGGAACTCTTTGGAGCTTGAAATTCTCATGATACTTTTACACTGAGTTTAATATTTGTTTTTAAATGGCAAACTGAAAGGGTAATTTACTGCAAAAAATCTTTGTAAAGAACAAAACAATCATTAGAATAAATGATTAAACATGTGAAACAGAAATTTGGTACCTTAGTCCTAGATAAACACTGGTGCTCAGAAGTGCATGAGACAGAAAGGAGAAGAGGTAATAACTTCAAGCATCACCTGCAGTGGTCTTAGCATAAGCCTTTTGTTCCTTATCGTGATAAACATTAATATGTAATGCTTTACATGTATCACAGATCAGATTAGAAAACTGAAGAGTGCAAGGGAGTCAATTCAGTATTCCTTAGACAACCTTTTCGAAAGACCCAGAAGTTTCAGAAGTGCCCAGCGCTGACTTTCCTGCCAAAGTTAGCCCTCTGAATGCTTTCTGACCCTGGCTTCAAACACTGTGAGAAGTGAAAACCACATTCACTGGCTAGGGAATATGTTGTGGAACGGATGTCCCACTGTGCTGTTCCTAAAGAAAGTGATAACTTTGTTTGGGCTGAACCTTGGAGACATAAAAAAGAAAGTACTGATTGTGATTTTTCCCTTTTGCTATTGTTGCAATATGGGAGATCTGGCCAAGATCAGGCAGCGGATCAGAACAACAAACTATAAAGATTGCCATCAGGGGCATCTTGTTTGTGCATTCAGTTACTAAATAGTTCCTTCTACACAGCCGTATGGACATCCTACTGTGTTTATGTAATTTAGGCACAAATACACGATCCTAGTGTGAGTCAATACAGTCTTCCATATGTGTTATGAAATTCCTTAGACTCTAGTCCCCAGCCATAAAACAAAACTATTGTTTTGCTCTCAAACACCTACTTCAGTGTCCGCAGTGTCCACACAAGCTCACTACAACCTATCTTCTAGATTTCAATGCGGTCCTGCCAGGACAGGAACTTCTTTTTCTGTCTGCCAGCCCTAGAAGCTGCTACAAGACATTTTAGTTTGCCCAGAAAGCTAAGCAAGCCCCGGTTGTCCCAGAAAGCTCCTCTGATATGGGGATGTCCAGGGTCCTTGAAAGATTGCTGAAATGTTATGTCTTTTCCTGAGAGAATGTAGACCATGATGGGCTGTGTAGGAGGTAATAGCATTAACTTAAATTAGCAAAACCCTCATCCTTTGCAACAGGACTTCCATTGTTCTCCTCTTCCTTCTTTGTGGTTTCCCAGGGCAATGAATTCAAGCACTACCATTCTAAAATAAAGCTCCTGATCAGATAGCTTCACTAATAACTCATGTGATGCTCACAGCTAACTCTCAGACACCTACAAAGAGGCAGAGATTCTGTCTCTTGCAAGCAGGCAGAGATTCTACCCCGGGGCTCTCAGCTTTTTTGAGTTATTCTCTGCAGGGCATCAGAACTGTTGATGAGTTTCCTGAGCTGGATTGTAACTGAGAATATTTGGGCTGTTTTGGCGGTAGCACAAAAGACTGAGTTCATCACATTTGAAAACGTAACACAGTCACCTCCAGTGACACTGCATTTTAACTCTCTTAACAAAAAAATTAGGGACAGGGATGTAGCGAGGAATCTTCAGGCAAACAACCTGAGTGTCTCTCCAACACAGTCAGTACCTATGTAAGTCACAGAATCACAGAATCAAAGAATCACAGAATATGCTGAGTTGAAAGGATCATCTAGTCCAACTCTTAGCCCTGCACGGGACCATCCCCAAAAGTCACACCATGTGCCTGAGAGTATTATACAAATGCTTCTTGAACTCTTGGTGCTGTGACCATTTCCCTTGGGAACCTGTTCCAGTGCCCAGCCCCCCTCTGAGGGAAGAACCTTTTCATAATATCCAATCTAAGCCTCCCCTGGCACAACTTCATGCCATTCCCTTGGGTCCTGTCCCTGGTCACCACAGACAAGAGATCAGGGCCTGCCTCTCCTCTTTCCCTTATGAGGAGGTTGTAGACTGCAATGAGGTCTCCCCTCAGTCTCCTCTTCTCCAGGCTGAACAGACCACGTTACCTCAACTGCTCCTCATAAGGCTTCCCCTTGAGGCCATGTAGAAACTTTAGGAACAAAACACTGTCATATAAATATGTTACCATAGTGTTCATGCTGAAGTGATCCACAATTAAAGAGTTAACAGACCAAAAATGTTGCCAATATTTGGATATGTGGTATCCCAGAGTTGCATTTCCTGAGGATAATAGTTTCAAAATGATGGTAGCATTTCAGTGTTGTGGAAACATTGTGGAGACTACTGTGAAGGACTACTAGTGTAGTTATTTTAAATGTGATCATTAACTTCAGAATTTTACTTAGTGACAAGGGTCAATTTTCTGGCAAATTCTATGCCTTCCAGGCAAGAAAGACTAAAACTCACACACTAAATTTGCCACACTACACTTCTGTGAGGCAGTACCTGTTTGAGAGAAACAGATACTCAGGGAAAATCTTAGAGCAGAAGCTCAGAATTCATGATTTAGACTTCACCCCTGGAAGCAAGCACACGGGTAAGTGTTTTAAATCACCTGTTAAGACCAAAAGCTCCATATTCTGATTTAGGATGTCAGCAAAGCAGCACTGTGCCAGAACTGAATGAGCATTTTTCAGCACAAACACCTCAGCTTGTTCCTCTGCTAGCATGTAGACACATCACTTCTGCTACTGGAAACAGCCATGCTGTAGCTGACACAAGATTTCATCCACAACAACCCACCATGCATAAAGGAAGAAATTTTTGCCTGCCTTTTTTTAGTTAGGCAGAGATGTCTCTCTCAGTCCTTAACCAGCTACTGATTTTCAACTAAAACTTAAAGGACTTTAAATATCTGTAACCCTGTTTTCAAACAAGACCACAAACATTACATTGAGTGGTTCGAAAACTATAATGGGAAGGACTGAGGAACAGATGAATGACTGGACACATGAACATACTCTTCTTTAGTTTCATTTTCTTAGGAATCCAGGCTACAAATATAACTCAGTTGCACACAGATCCTTGAATTTCTTTTTGTGTCAGTATTTGTTCAATAGGTACAACAGTTTTCTGCAACCAAAGAAACATTATTATTCGTTTACCTACCCCAGTGCTTATTTAAACACCTCCTATCATAGAAAACCTAAAAAGTTTTTTATATAATCCCAGGAGATAGGATAAATGAAAAACAGGCATATCATTTTTATACTTTTCCTCTCTGACCTTTTTGAACAGAAGGCAAAAACTTCCACCAAATCACTCAGCACAGCTTTCATTCATCTTTTGGACATAATTTTAAAGGTCTAAGGAGTACATTGAGAACTTCTCAGGAACAATTTGCGCAGTACCTGCCATTGCCTGCACCTCACCTGCCACTGCCTGCCCAGTAGGTCATTTGGGAAGGCCCTGAGAAAACGGCATAGTAATAGTGAAAGGAGATGTCATAAACCTGTGAAAGCAAATCCATTCCTTACTGCTAATCTAGGTAAATACAAATCTAGTTTACCTTTTCAGTAGAAAAAATGAAAAATCAGGACTTGAAAACATACTGGCACAAAGCAAAGGAAACAGAAGTTAAATATAAAAAATTTAGCTCCCTAGTCTGTTAGTATGAGAAAAACAGAGAAAAATGTAGCCTACAATGTAAAAGTCCTTGAAGGCAGTGTTAGTGGGGCTCTCAGCAGAGGCAGCCTGCGCAGTAACGAGTGGGGTATTGGGGTCTCGCTGTTTGCGTAGCTGATAAACAACTCACGTGTTCCAGTTGTGAGTAAATTCTCCTATAATGAGTGATAAATTGGATAATGGGAAATACAAGCAATGGCAAAGCACAAAGCCTTTAGGCACTCCATCTGGTAGGCAAAGTAGAGATTGATGACCTGCATTAAATGACCAATTTTAGCTTACTCTAAAATGAAAAAAACCACACTGTAGTAGGGGCCTGCAGAGAGATGCACAAGGGATGCACAAGGGACAGGAAAGTGAGGAGCTGATTTGAAACAGTTCTGAGAATAACAGTAACCTAACAAATGCCCTGAGAAGTATCTGGCTGTTTTCTTCATCAGCTGTATTCCTCACAATGAAGCAGAACAGGGCAGAATGCCATTTCATTTCCTGGTTTCTTTCTACATCAAGACAAAACCCGGATACTTTCCAGTGCTTTCATGAAATATCCATCTTTTGATTGAAAAGGTACATTTTTTTGTATTATTCTCCTTTTCTTCCCCAACCTCTGTTTCTCTCTCCTGCTTTCAAACAAAAATTGATAACGGACCACAGCTCTGAGAAGTCTCACAAAAGAGAAAAGGTGAATTTATTGTGTCCTCACAAAAAGCTTTAGCTAAGCACCTTGTTCCAGCAAAAATAAATTTCTCTGAAAATGTTCTGATCAACTCAATTTTCTTCATCTTGTCCAAACACAAGAGAGGGCATCTCTGGCTGACCCTGCTCATAGAAGGCAGCAGCAAGGGAGGAGCTTTTTTGCAGACCAACCTTGATGACAAGTGAAGCCAGTCAGCCAGATGTGGCAGTGCAAGTGAGACAAGAAAGGAGTGAAAAGAGAGCTGGGAGTCTCCATAAACATCTGAGTGAAGACCCAGCTGCAAGACAGTTTAGAGAAAAATCTATATTTGTTAGAATACCTATGCCTCTAAACATTGCGGCATAAGCTAAAATTAAAGGTAAGGCAAAGAAGCTGGAACTCTCCCCATTTTATGCATTTATGTCACACTGTATTTTCACATATGCATGACTCTTACTCAGCTAAGGCACATAATTTGACTGCGAGTTTTTTTCAGGAAAGTCGTAGGGACTTAATTTTTGAGGCATATTTTGCAGTCTTCATTTTTTTTCAATGGCCAAAATAAGAATACATTTTCAAAAGTCTACTACAGAAAAGTCTACATTGCCTGTTGCTGCAAGGACTATATTTATTTAAATTATAGGTTTTGACTCTAATGAAAGCAGGAATGATCCTTGAGTGAATGATTAAAAATAAATGATCTGCTAACAGTATCTACAGACTGTATTATCACTGCAATGGGAGATGCACAAATTCACAAGATTGAATGGCTGCACATCCAGCATTGGAAAATCACAGAAAGCAAAAAGAATCACTAAGGTTTCATTATGAACAAATTCTGGTGTATTTGCAAGATGAAAACCAATACTGTTCTATTGTTTAAAGTGGCAAGACCACAGACATTTCAGCAGTTTATTTGCCAAAGTGAGGTTTTTGTCTTTCAAATGCCTAACAGAATACGTTTCTAGGAGGAGATTTTGTGAGTGGCATTTCCAGGCCTCTCTGGAAGTCTCCTGGTGCTCCTGTTGTTGTGCATTCAGGACTTGCGTGTCTTGGATTTCCACATCACGTGCTGTTATTTCTGCCTTAGTAAAGAAAATCCAAGAGGAAAGGAAAAAAACCCACAACCAGAGTCCAGGTGAATTCCCAACTCCTAGAAGGAAGGCTGACAAAAATCCCTTTTTATTTCTGGTGTTGAGGAACCCAGCCCAAGGCTGTGTGTTTGTGCCTGTGGGGATGGGGTTGAGCCAGTAAGGTAAAACAGAGAAGAGTGGCATTTAAACAGACACATCTTGACAGTACTTCTTGCAGGTACAATCTTTTGTACTTAAGATGCCATACATATGGTAGCTGCATGTCATCTCTCCTCGTTTCCTTTCTGTGTGCTACACAATAGGATCCTGTGAGTGTCCTCATTTTCCATTGAGGGCTTGGCACAGGTACAAAAAGACTGAGGTATGAAAACACTGTTGTGGCTTTAACTCCATGGGAGAAGAAGCTGGCAAGATACAGAACACACACTTCCCCATGTGAATAAGGGTAGGCATTGAGGCCACAGCCCATTGCTCTCACAGATTTTAGAAATCTAAGATCAGAATACGATGACAGTACGGGCAAACTAAAGGCAAAGTAGTTCCATAATTCACAAAAGATACGTAGACAAATCCCAAAAGCATTAACTGGGTAATGCTTTTGCCCTTTCATTTTTCGTTGCAAATACCTTCCTATTGCAATTCAGTTTGCACTCAAGTAACCATAGATAGAATAGCCAGTGAGAAACTTAGGCTTGGGAGTGGGCAAGAGTATTCTGTCTACCTGAGCAAATAGCAGGACCAGTGTAGCTGAGGCTTACACACGGATGCCAAGGGGGCCGGAACTTCACTGTTATGATACCCAAACTGTTACATCTTCAGTAGTTGTAGCCATTTCTGGGTAGCTGTGGAGATGTCTGTTGAAATCAAAACTTGTAGAGGTGGAGAAGAGTGAAACTACTTTTTACATTACTTTATCTGAGAAAAATATAGAGAGTTTTAAACCAAATAAAGTAGCCTTCCATAGGTTGGTGTTTATGGTTTTATATGTCCATGTCCTCTAATTCTGGAGAAAAAAAGCTTTAAAGTGGATAGCAAGGAGGAGTAAACTTGGCATTATAGGACACTATTCTCAAAGAGCAGCACAATTGCTGTGGAAATGATGTATGGTCACTCTAAACTGGTAAAAGAGTGAATTGAAGTTCCCAGCTATCGGCAGGATACATTCAGAAATTCTCAGTAATGAGCAGTAGAGGAGTGTTGGGTACCTGCATGGGAATAGTTATATGTAGTCTGACAGCACTTAAATGTTTAAGTAGTTTGATTAGTGGAAGCTTCATCAAATTCTCACAGGAAAAATTTCTGGAAAGCTCTTAGGCTCTCAGGAAGACACATGCCTTGATGAAATGCCTGTTTGCCTCAGACTTCCCAGAGAAACATCTAAATGCTCTTTCTCCTGAGGTTGTAGTTCTTCTGATAGCCATTAATTAATATTTAAAGACATTGCCCATTATCCTTATGCTGAGTGCAAATACAAGTTCCTAAAATTACTTCTCTTTCATTCTTTTCTATTTTTAAAAGCTGATAATGTCCAACACTGTATCATACACAATACAGTTTTGGGCTACAGCTGAATATCCTAGGAATTACTACAGTGAAAACGGGTCTCTTTAATAACAGATGATTAAAATATTGAAAAAAAAATCTGAAGATTTCTTGTTGTAATGATTATAATACTGTGACTTTGATTAGGTATTCCAGGCAAAATTTGAAGTGCTGACTGAAATAATATATCCAACAACAAAAAGTAATTATATATAAAGTGACCTTACATTGATGAAATTTACAGTGCAAGGGCAGCTAACTACAAAAAGACTCAGATATAATTCTGTTCCAGCATGTCATGACCCTCACTGCAAAGTTTATTCCTTACATCCAATCTAAACTTACCCTCTTTCGGTTGCAAACCACTGCCCCATGTCTTGTCAATGCAGGCCTTACTAAAAAGTCTCTCTCCATCTTTCTTGTACTTCACTATGTTTGCTTTGAAGACTAGAAGCAATTTTTTTTCATTGCTAACACTTTCTGGGCTTCAGTGACAGGAAGTGGCAATGCTGTTGACTGGTGAATAGGGTAAACCATACTCTTTATGAGCCCTTTATGAAGGAGTAATTCAATATATTCACATGGTTTCTTAAGAAATCAGTTCTTTGGTTGCATCTGGGGAACAAACTATAAGCTTTTACAAAAATGGAAGTCTTCTTTGGATGTGACTAGTAATAGAGGAAATAATTTTTCTCTATTTGGTTTCAGGTTAGGTACTTCTGAAAAAGGCCTTCTTTCCACAGAAAGAATTCAAACCCCTCTCTCATCTCTCTGACCAGGTAATCCAGCCTGACCAGGGACCCTTATTTCTATCAAAGTTGGGTCACAGTGCAGAAAACAAGTGTAGAGGTTGGGCTACATCAGGGTGGCTTTAGAGGCGTCTGAAGTTCATGGAGCAAAAATATTTTCTCACAAAAAAAATTCCCAGTGAGTTCACACTTTAGGTAGTTCTAATGAAATCAACACCCATTTGCCATCTATTTTGTGTAATAACTTAGAAAGTAGTTCACACTGGTACAGAAGGTTTACCTGAGGCAAAGGCTGATAAATAGATCTGTGAGCAGATGAACCAGGCTCTTGAAGTGTGATCCAAGGTCTCTAAATCCAAGGTATGGGCTCCACAGTTTAATTCCAAATAGAGAGAAATTTTGGAGTAATGTCTTAAGTTGCCTAACAGGTTCAAATCAATATAAAGCCTGACAACACACCTGGCCCAGAGGTGGGGGTGTGCTCAGTTGTTAGCATGTGAGGGCCCTGTTTTTCAATTTCCCTTCCTATTCCTGCTTTTCCAAAGACAGTGTATGGTTATTCCCATTATTTATTTATCTGGTTATTTTCCTGTACGCTTGGCAAGCATCTCTGATCACCACCTGGATGTGTCAGAGTCAGATTTCTGCTCCTCTTGTAGCAGGAAACATAAAGTGAATATAGAACATAAAGAACAAGGCATGGCATTTGCAGTGCCACACATATTTTATCAGGACACACAATAGCCGTCCTAGCTCACAGCTTTGCTTTAGCTTGTTCCTGGATTTCTCTTCTGTGCCATTTCCTACTGTTCCAGTGCCCCTTTCTTCCAGTCTTCTTGGTTCCTTCTACACCGTTCCAGTTGGTTAAAATATCTTTTCAGGATAAATGCAAGTTGCCTTCTCCCCTTTGAATTCCAATCTAATACCTTTCCATTAGAAATGCTGCATAACCTGAATTTCAAATAAAGACAGAAGTCATTAGTCCCTGCTAAGCTCTCTTCCAGGCAGAGAGCTGCGTGTTGCTCTTCAGTCTGTCCATTGCTGATGAACAGCGGGAAGGAGCCTTCCTGCTCATGATGTCAGCACAAAATAATGTCTGGTAGCACTGTGAAGATTTTATTGCATTTTATTTTGCTATACAAGAAAGCACAGTTTGTTACATATTCATTTTGTAAATTCCATTTCCATTTTAATTAGAAGGCAAGTTCCTCCAATTTCTATCTTAATTATCATAATCTGCTTACAGTCAGTATGATGAGCACAGCCAGGAGAAGCAGCTGGGTTACATTTGCTTTATCCTGGCTGGAAATCTTTAAACAGATAAGAATTGGAAACAAGGCTGCAATCACTCTTTTTGAGACAATATCCATGTACAGGGGGTCCTTCATGTCTTGTGTACAGTAGGACCTATGCAGCAGGGGGAAAACAGTTTAAGATGTATCTCTGCACGTATAACAATGGTCATAAGCAAAGCTCATTTTTCTGTTTGGTTGGGGGTTTTTTGTTTGTTTATGGTGAAGATCATATTGAAGATGCTTATGTTTTCTTGAGAAATGACATATGGGTAGGTACATATTATGGATCTCTTCACTATTGAATTTTATGCCTGTGTAACTCAATTGAGTCCAGAGTTAGAGTGAAACAGCAGTAAATCAGACTCTATTATTCTTAGTTACTTATGTGAAGTCACAAGTTAAATTCACTGTGATATAACCAGGAATGTGTGTGGGAAGGTACTTTGAAGAGGCTCTTCAGTGAAAGCCATCAATCTTTCTGACTGCACTAACCTCTGCTCCACAGCCCACACTGCAACCAAAGGAGAACTTCAGAGGGTGCTTTTGAAGGGCATCCTCGTCTGTCACCTCAGAGTAGAGAGGCTGCTGCAGAACGAGTGGGAACACTCAGTGCTCTCTCTCACGTACACTGGCTTCACTCTTCATCAACATCATACAGCTTAGCTGTAAAACTGGTCTGAGGAAATCAGTGTAACAAAACTCAAGGACAAGATTGGGGAAGCGAGGGGTGATTTCATTTCACGGAATCTCTAGGCAGGCTAATTTTACTCATTCAGACTTGTTCTCTCACAGCCTCCTTTCACCCATGCTCTCGTGTCTATATAAATATAAGCCCCCATAATTGAGTTCCCAAGTGGTCTGGCCACAATCGGATGTGTGCAACAGAAGGGACAAAAGACTATGCCTGTTGAGGCTTCATGTCTTTTTAGTTTCTGTTGACTGCTATTGACAAGCCAATTTACTACTATTTAGTACTTAGAGCTATTACAGGGTGATCCTTTGCTTCAGAATCACATGTACTTCAGACTCCATGAATCTTAGGCAGGGTTGCTCCTTATTGGCTGCCTGAATTTGTTTGAAATAAATTTTAAAATCCATACATCTTGATGGTTATCATCTGTTTTCCCACTAGGCTAACACAAACAAGAATGGCATATGTGATGTGTTGTAAACTTACTGCACCCCATCTGTGGTCAGAAAAACGGGTCTTCCCCTAACAAGGCATGTCTGCTGAGCTTTCAGCAGAGTGCAAGCCTTTAGGGAGTGAATGAACATCAAGTTCCTCAACTTGATTGAGGAGGAACAGTCACTGCCAATAAAGGTCAGTGTTTTAACACTCAGAGCAACTTCTTAAAGTCTCTTCAATTATAGCTCCTCCTAAAAACAAAACAAGTCCAAAAAGCACATGCCAAAGCAAAATCTTCCCTGCAACTCTCGATGGTGAATAGGTTTGGGTCCTTGGTTGGCAGTCACTTGCCATTGCCTGTGTTTCTGGCTTTAAATCACTCCTTGAACATCTTCAAGGTTTTCAGTACTATTTGTCTAACATGAACTACCATTTACTAGAGCTAACATGTAAGAGATTTGCTTATTAATTATGTGGCAGTATGATTGTCACAGCATCCTACCGAAAAAAAGAAAAAAGCTAAATTATGCTGGTTACCATTTATATAATGCTTTCGCTGCACTCACAGTTGGAACAGTTGTGATTTGTTTGGAAACCTCTTTGCGTGGATACATTGAAGCAACTAATCTGAAATTAACCATGTAGAAATTGATTGTTTAATTGAATAAATTCTGCAAGATTTTGATCAGGATTGATCACTACAGAAACACGAAATGTCCAAATATCACTGTTTGTGGACTGGCTAAATTAAAACAAGCAGGGTTTTTTACTACTTAAACTGAAGTCAATGTCCCATAGTATTTTATATGGGTTTTATCTGCTACCAACACATTTAGAAAGACAGACATGCATTGGATTAGATAGAGCCTAAGAACCACGTTTTTCCTACTTATAAAGTATATACAAATTATTTCCGACCAAGTATTGCCTTCTGTCCCCTACCTTTCATAAAGGCATAAAGCTGTCATTGACTGTTGGAGCCAAGCTAACAAGATCTACAGTTTGTGAGAAATATCCCAAATCACACAGGAAAGACAGTTTTGGTCATTTAATGTCATAAATTCGATCCTATCAGTGGAATTTAAAAGTATGCGTGGATATTATGTGATATTATTAATCCTAGTGATTAATTAATTTGTTGAAAAGATCATCATCATGGCTAAGCTTTGCAAACGAAGATTTGGGAAGGGCTCTACCCACGTTTGTTGCAAGTGCGTTGGTGGCTAAAGAGGCCAATATGAGATAGGCAAGTCCGGTTGCAAAAGGCACAGCAGAAAGACTCCTTAGATGGTATATTCTGCAAGGCACGATGTTGAAAAGACCTATCTTGTGTACTACCTTTGACCTTGTGATGGATAGGGAGTGAGATAGGTTCTACCACCAAGAAAAACTAAGATATGAAAGATGTTATCATATAAACTTTTATATATACATTCCTTTAACAAATTGGAGACATTCCTTTAACAAATGGAGATAAATAAAAAGGCCACAGTTTTCAGATACTCAGCAAACACTCTTGTCTGCTGCCATAACACAGTGGAACATCCAAAATAAACATCACCCTGGTTTTGGCTGCATCCAGAGGAGAGGTCAAACATGTACTTGTCTGTGTTCCTCAGCTAAGAGGTGCTCTTGGTCCTTGAGCTTCTGCAGCTCCATGAACAAAAAGGACTGACTTCACCCCAAGCTATGATTTTCTTGGAAAACAATGTGGGTAAGTTCCAGAACAAAATAGACAGAGCCAAGTGAACATGCCAAGTGTTCAGTGTGCTTCTCCCTCCATGTCTTATCATTTGCTCTCCTTACAGTTTAAACAACAGGCAGATTGCTACTGTCTAAGTCCCTGACTTGGCTAGAAACTCAAAACATTAGCCACACCATCTGGGTCCTATACAAATGAGGCACAAGACAGCATTTTCAAAATGCCAGTCCCAACCTTCCAAATGCTCAATCATTTGTATCTTCTCCAGTGTCACTTTGGTGAAGTCGTTTGTTTATTTGTTTTTCTAATGAAACCACTTACTTTCCACCCTGGCTGATGATTTTCCACCACTGAACGTTTTTCCTACAGCTGTGCACCCTGGGTGAACCTCAAGCAAAAGCGGTGACAAGTCCAAACCTGTGGGACCCCACAGAGGCCCCTGATCTACAGTTGGTGGAGAATTTCCTTGCTATTTCTGAGATGCATGGAAGAAGCTAATTTGTTAAAACAACGATTCCCAAAAACTCTCACTGAACTACTTGCAAAGTTTGGCTGAAAATCTTTCAGAGCTTCTGCCAGTGCATTGCTTCACAGCTGCTGGCTGGCATGGCTTTCCCTGCTTCCAGGGCAGTCCCACAATGTACCATGCCCTCCTGTGAGAAAACACAAGGTTTTGCTGATTTAGCGCCAAAACCCCAACTGCCACAGGGTTTTGAAGCCTGATATTAGAAGAACTGTGTAGCAAGGTGTCTGGGAGACTCACAAAACCCAGGCCAAGCCAGCTTCCCCTCCCATTTGGAGGAAGCAGTAGAAGGCTGGATAACTTTGGGGTTAAACTGGTGGGCTCTGTAAGGATCCTCACTCATTTGTTGTTCCTCATGGCTTCAGAACTTCCAGCTCCTGACAGCACCAATAGGGTGCCATAAGTGGCCTTGGGATTCCACATAGGAAGCCCAAAAATCTGATTTCACTTTTTAAAGATTTGAATTAAATATTATCATTAACTGAAAACCCCACAAACGAACAAAAAATCAAGTTACATTTTTTATCCTGAAAAGCTGGCAAATATTCAGAATTTTAGAATTTTCTGAAGAACAGGATTCTGAGCACTGAATAACCTTGGATCAAATTAACTGTTCAGCACCATTCATTCCACCAAAAATATGTAGAGGAGGAAGGGGAACACTATCCCTCCCAGAGACCAGGGCTACACCAATGGATATCCTGGTCCTTCCACAGACTCTGGCAAAAAATTATAACTAAAAGAAAATGGACAAAGAGAGAGAGGGTAAAAAAATATTTTCATTTGATTAGAAAGGTTGGTGTCTGAAGCTTGATTGAAGCTCATTGCCTTTCAGTAGAAAAGACTAACAATCTCCAAAACTGAATTTTTAAAAAAACAATTTTGAATGTAATGGATTTCATAATGCAAAGTGATGATCTCTCTGTTGTGCTCTAAACGAGCTTCTCTAACACAGGCTTGTTTTTTTTTTTCACTAGATGTTGAATCTCTGGCAGTTGTTTTGCTTCACTCCTCCCAAGGCCATATCTGTTTGCAGCAAGATGAGAATTGCAAGGTAGCAGCCCACAATCTTTGCACGGAGTGATCTTTAAATAGGAGCCTGATGAATTCATAGAGGATTGGAATGAAACACCACAAAACATTTACCTTGAAAAGCTCTAGTTCCTTAAATCAGTTTCCTCAGAGTACATTTACAGTAGCTGTCACCAAAGATAGCTCATTGCTGATGAGCCTCAAATGAGCGCTTCAAGTCCATGAAACAGAAGGTGCATAAGCAATTGCATTAGTGCTATCTAACCAAGCTAAACAGCAGAAGACAATTTTAATTTGCATGCTGACAAGAGCTAAATTGCAGTGTTCACCTGTAGGAAAAATAAATCACATGGTGATCATTGCTTTTGCTTTTCTTGTACTAGTGTCTGCCAAGTAGACTACAAAAATTCTGGTCACCTAAAGAAAAATATATTCCAAAGCTTAATGCCATCATTACTTTAAATTACTGTGAATTATGACACAGAAAGCAATATTTGGTAGCCTCTAGCAAAACAGTGGCCTTTCCACAGTCATCTGCATGGAACAGTAATAATATTTATAAAATATCAGACATTTTTGCAATGCCACAGGCATTCAAATACTTGGAAAAAATCTCTTATAACAGATGGAATGTTTTTTGACATTAAAATATGCATTTTTTTTACACATGGCAATGAATGAGAGAAGTGTTAGCTTAATAAATAGTGGTGCTCATGGGTAATGAGTAGTTTAAGTTGGCTTCTTTTCTGTTAAATATTCTGGCTTTATGATATTAACACAAATTAGAAATAGCTGGTAGTTTTACTCTGTACCTTACTGTGCATAAAGTTTTCTTATATAAAATGTCAAGATGTTCAGCTGTGTAATACAGCACCTCTAGCATAGAAGTAACATTACCTACATACATAAATTTTATGCAGCTACTCCAAGGAGCTCTAAAAAACCCCAATGTCCATAGCACTGTAAGCTCCAGTAGTAGCGCCACTTCCTTTCCAGAAAGGAATAGATCTTCTTGGGAGAAACTAAGGAAATAAAACTGTCTTCGTGCTGAATTGGTTCTCTCTTGCCCCAGGACATGTAACACAGCTGGCTTATTTAATCTACTGGAATGTCCTTGTCTTTTTTATTACTTTACCAGAAAAATTTGGATCTTGTTCCTTCACCTTGAAATTTCAGCTTTACATAGAGTGGCTTTATCTCACTCCAGTTAGCAAATATCAGAGAAATTATCAGTAAAACTCTAATAGCTGCTACTGGTTTCTGTACAACCTTTTTCCTTTCCCACTTTTTGACTTGTTCTTAGTTTAAACATGATATCATCTCTTTTGTATTCCTTGGTTGATCCTTATGAACAACCTGAATCTCATTTCTCATTTAGGCTAGCCCTGTAGCCGCAGCCATTTCAGGCAACAACAGACTTCAGAGTGCCTAGGGAGAAAAATCAGATTATATATAAGAACATTTTCAATATCATTTCCCTAATTTGCATAAAATAACTGCTCTTTTTTGGACACATTAAAGGTAAGCATTATTGTGAGTTAATTAAAATAATTCTGTGAATTTGAAGCAATTGCGCTGTTACATTATTTCATGTTGCATAATCAATGAGCTTTCTACTGAAATCACCCACTTGATTTCAATATGATGAGCCCCATGGCAAAACAGAAGCTGAAGTGCAACCTCCCACTTCCCTCCCCCTTCAAGAGGAAAATTAAAGAGAATTACAAAATCACAGAATCACAGAATATGCTGAGCTGGAAGGGACCCACAAGGATCATCGAGTCCATTCTTAAGTGACGGTCCATAGAGGGGTTGACCCCACAACTCTGGCACTATTTGCCCCAGGCTCTAATTAGAAGTCCCTAACAAAGATTCTGGTGTAGAAAGCAGAGAGCGCCTGCATCACAATTTACAATTCAATATTTTTTATTGCACGGTTTCCCATTTCAGCTGACAGTTAATTCATTTATGAACTGATATTGGGTGTTCTTTATTATGCATTCCAGTATTCAGGTGTAATGGAGATAGAAAACCTACCATGACATAAGAAACCATGTAGAGACAGAGATGTATATGGCAAAGCTTACATAGGATCAGAATGACAACCATTGAGTATTCTAGCTAGAACTGTAATATTCATTCTAACATTGTTAGTTCATGAGTCATACTTTTTAGAGTCAATTCCAATTTACACTAAATCTACACATACATATCCCTGGCCCATACTTCATGTTTTTCAAATGTGTACAGGTTCTATAAATACCTTATATGGAGGCAGATCCTTATGATCTTCCTCTAGGAATCTGATTACAAATGGAAGCTATCAGAGGCAGGAGAGATATAGTCCATCTCAGGAAGGATTTTAAGCACTGCTCAAGATGCCTGATGAAGAATTATGTTCAAATTTTTCAGTGCCAGGCTCACCGTTTGTCAACAGATACTAGGTTAATGAAGATTCATGCAGCAAAATCAAAGGTATGAATCAAGAATTTCTTGTAATCAGATATTAGAAGTTATAGCTTCATTTCTTTTCCCCTTCAGCAGCAGTGAGACAAAAAGAGTAGGCAATTACCAATCCTTTTCTGACTGTCTTCCTGTAGCCACAGTTGAGGCCTCACATTTACCGCAGTAAGCTCCTTTTTAAAATTAATGAAGACTAATTAAGGAAAATAAGCCTCCACAAGAAAAAAAGAAAGAAGTTGCTTTTGTGTAAGGACAACTCTAGTAGCAACCACAAAATGCCATTCCACTGGAGAATTGTATATACAATAACTAACTTTAATGTGAACTGATGAATGTTGTCTCTTTCCAAGAAGATCAGATAAGTGAATCAAATGCTAGTTTTAACTCTTACTTTAAATAAAATTATTATTAATAAAAATGTTATGAAACTGCTGAATAATCTAAGTGAAAACACATTATGGAAGAATAAAGAAAAAAATAATTAAGATCTAAAGAAACAATTACAGATCAATTTATCTGACTATGGTCCATCTGGATATTATAAGATTTGAATTCTGAAATTTGGAGAGAATAGAGAGGAATAAAAAGTAACAACTTTTTTTTTTTTTTTTTCCCTGTGGATATTTAGAAGAAATTATTTTCAGAAACATACTAGTTATGGTATAAACCAAATCTCTGAAATTTTCATCCAACTCCTAGAACTTGTCCCTAAAAAGAAATGTGTCAATTAATAAGGACTCTAAAGGTTGTGTAGCTTCCCTCCAGTAACACTGAGTCAGTATTTTTCATATATATTAATATACAATTACCAGACAAAACTCAATATATTAACATATATTAACATATATATAGATTATATGAAAATGGAGCACCTTCCCTATGAAGAAAGGCTGAGTAAATTGGATCTGTTCAGCCTGCAGAAGGAAGGTTACATGGAGACCTCATAGAAACATTCCAGCGTCTGAAGGGGGCCTATAGGTGAGCCAGAGAGAGACTCTTCATCAGGAACAGGAGTGCTAGGAGAGGTAGTAATGGGTATGAATTGAAAGAGGAGAAATTTAGATGAGATATTAGGAAGAAAATTTTCACTGGGAAGGTGGTTAGACACTGGAACAGGTTGCCCAGGGAGGTTGTGGATGCTCCAGCCCTGGCAGGATTCAATGACAGATTGCAAAAGGCCTTGAGCAATCTAGTCTAGTGGGAGGTGCCTCTGCCCATGACAGAGGAAGTTGGGAATAGATTATCTTTAAAATCCATTTCAACCATTTAAGTTCCACGATTCTACGTAATTTATATTAACACATAGTATGAAGGGAATATATATTCGTATATATTATACACAGCCACTGATAGTAAGGGAAAAATTTGGTTGCCCAGAGAAGCTGTGAATGTCCCATCTATGGAAGCATTCAAGGCCAGGCTGGATGAGGCTTGAAGCAACGTAGGCTAGGAAAAGGTGTCTCTCCCCATAGCAGGGGGTTGGAACTAGATGATCTTTAAGGCCCCTTCTAACCCAAAGCATTCTATGATTCTATGATCAAGGCCATTCCCCCTTGTCCTATCACTAAATGCCCTTGTGAAAAGTCCCACTCCAGGCTTCTTCTAAGCCCCCTTTAGGTACTGGAAAGTGGCCTGTCAAGGTTCCAGTGAATGCCATCCCTTCCCTTCAGTGGGCTAACTGCACGACACAACTTGGTATCATCTGCAAACTTGTTCAGGGTGTACTCAATCCCACTGTCTATGTCACTGATGAAGATATTAAATAATGTTTTTCCCAGTATGGACCCTTAGAGGACACCACTCAGTACTAGTTTCTCCTTGGATATTGAGACATTAATTATAACTCCTTGCATACAGTCAGTCATACAAATCCTTATCCATCTAACAATCAACCTACCAAACCCACCTATCTCCAATTTAGCAGGAAGAATGTTGTGGGGGACCATAGAAAAGGTTTTACAGAAGTTTAGGTAAATGATATTGTTACTCTCCTCTACTCCCCTGATGCAGGGGAGACACCTCATCACAGAAGACCACTAATTTAATCAGCCATATTTGCTTTTGTTGAAATCATGTTGGCTTTCTCTAATCGCCTCTGTGACTTCCATATCTTCAAGGAGGATCTGTTCCATGACCTTACCAGGCATGGAGGTTAGGCTGACTGGTCAGTAGATCTCTAGAGTCCTCCTCTTTACCTTTTTTCAAAATGGCTGTGGTGTTTCCTTATTCCTAGTCACTGGCCATTTTGCTTGAGAGTTACAACTTTTCAAATATGATGGAGAATGGCTGGATAACTGGATCGGGCAATTCCACAGGACCTGGACATGCATCTGGTTGGGTCCCATGGACTTGGGTATTTTCAGGCTCCTCAGGAGGTCTTGAGTCAGGTGACAGTCATGACCAAAGCATTAAGGTCTCTTATTTTTTTCTGGGCTGGTTGAAGGCATTTGCTAATCCTGTGCTGGAGGCAGCTGGAAATTGAATAATTGCCACTAGTTTCAATTTTCAAGAAACTATGTAATTTTAAAAATTTTTTAAAAATATTATCTGCTGCATGATGGCACTTAGCTGGGGGAATTTGGCAACTACTTGCTATAAAAATTTTGAGTCCACCTGTGAATTTCAGCCAAGCTAAGAAACACAAAAAAATGTTTTATGTTGATAAAAGTTAGAAAGGCAATTCTTGCTAAATAACAAGTCTTTTGAACTAAAAATGTGTGCCATGGTCTAGATGAAATGTACCATAAATCGATGGACTTTACTGAGTTTTTAATATATTTTGGAGTAGGAGAATTGTGCATGATAGTAAAGTTGATGAAAGAAAAAATTATGAGGGTTAATTATTGTGTTACTGAACTCTGGCTATACCAGTAGGAATGTCTTCTACTGCCCTATGTGCTCTCCAACCATGACACTTGGGCATTTGGCCTGGTCTTGCAGAAGTTTCAAAACTCAACAGCTATGTAAACCTCTATTCCATTTCTTATCATAAAATATTGTGGATAAAATAGAAAATATGTTTTATTCCCTGTAATTGTGTCTTACACTTTTCTAAGGCTTTTTGGGTTAAATAAAGTAAACTAGAGCAAAGCATGAAGTAAGCAGAACTAAACTTTAATTTAAGTAATCACTGTGACCCTTATACAATCACAGATTTCCACAGTGTCAGGGGAAGTCTTCTCCAGAGGTGCTTGATTGTTTAGTCACCTCTCTAAGGACTAGTTATAATTTTTAACTCAGTAAATTTCCTATAAATTAAAATTGATTAAAAGACTCCACAACAGAAAGGAGTACTTGGGAGAAAGAGAGACACAAGAAAGCAAGTTCCATTTCCAGCCTAAGCATGTAAAAACCTAGGTTTAAGCTCACACGACATTTATTTCAGGAAAAAAAATTATAAAACTTTAATGAAACAAGGCAAACACATCAGATTCCATTCTGATGGAATCAGAATTTACTATAGCATGCAGTGATCCAACACCACACTCCATCTTTGCTTTCCTGAAAGACTGGTATTACAGATGGAGCCCAAAGTCATCAGCTAAATGAATTCAGTGGGGTTTTGTAGGGGTGATGCATAGACTAAAGGAGTTACATCTGTGTATATATATGTAGATACAAGAAAGGTAACGATATATTGGAAAGAGTGGGGTCTGGCATGAGGTAAATGGGCAATAGTGTCCTAGTTTCATATGTGATAGATTTAAAGTTGGAAGATAACTGTTTCGATAGACAGGAGTAGGGTCAATCTGGAGGGAGATGACCTTGAGGAATTGGGTTTAGTCCTGAAATGGACCACAGGTAGTATCAAAGTGGGCATGCACTCCCTAAATGCTATCTCTTACTGCCACTGCTGGAGGCTTAACACTGGGCTAGATCACCAGTCTGACTCAGTAAGTACTTCTTTTTTTTTTACAACTGCTTAATTTTTTATTACTGACTGCAACATAAAGTTTGGAAAAGCGTTAATGAAATCTGCCAGTAAAACAAAGCTGTATGTCAATGCAGAGTAATAATGGACTAACAAACAAGAAAGATCCGGATAACCTCAAGGATAGCAACGCAAGAAGCATCATCGAACTTATTAACACAAGAAAGAAAACTCATTAATATTTTGCAAAGTATTTCTGCTTTAAAGAATATCTTCATACTGGGAAGTGACAAAGTCATATAAAGATTCAAAAGGATGCAGCCATGAAAATGTAGATGTTATTATAGTAGAAGCATTTCAATGGAAACGGGAACATTAATAACATTATAGTCGTATTTCTTGGGAATCTTTTTTGACATTCCAGACACATTCAAGAAAGATTCACTCAGACTGGACTGGTTTCAAGGAATGGGCTATTGGGATGCTCAGAAAAACAGCATGCCAGTGTTCAGAAAGGAGGCCAAAGTTGTCTCCAAACTGCAGTCAGGGAAGATGATGCAGTCAGGGTGCTGTGTGGGAATACTAGCTTTCAGCTAGCAAGCTTGGATACTGTCAACAGTCAAATAACAGCAATAAATAGTTCAGTGTTTGCTAAATTACTATTGGGAAAGTCTTATATACTGTTATGACTGAAAACATGTAGTTTGCATTACTGCATAGTACTTTTTCTTTCTCTCTCTTTTACAGCAAGGGTGAGATGAACCCAATGTTTCATTGCTTGTGTGTTCCTTTCATGATCTCCAACTGATGAATTCTCATGATCAAGACCTTGTGTGGCCATACAATAATCCATTTTCTCCCTAAAACTCTGCAAATTACACTGTACAAATGAAAATATCCAACGATTATAACTTCATTTTTCATTCATATTCAAAGAACTAAATATTGCAAATTTGTATTCATTCCCTTCCAGTCTGTGCATAAACATTTTCTTTAAAAGATTATCTGCTGCTCTAAAAGGAAGAAAACAGAATAATTTCTTCTTATTTACTGCAAATTCTGGTCTCTCATTAGGATCCCTGCTCAGTATCTCTCCAGATACCATTGAGACCTTATTGTAGTATGAGTACCGTTGATCAAGAATCCAAAAACTGTCAAGTCTCACTTAATGTGGGGAAACAGCTGCAGAACACAGATGTACAGAAGACAGACCTTATGTGCAAACTGCACTTTTTTTTATGAAGAAATATTCCCACTTCTGGAGGAAAATTAAATTTCTTGTTCTGTACTGCAATCAAACTGAAGAGAGACATTTTAGAATTAAAAAAAATAAAAATAAAAAAATAAGTAAAGGTTTTCCATATGTCACTTAATAGCTCTTTTCTGCTACAGATGAAGGGCTTTACAATCTTTCAAGTCAGCAAGTGAATGCTGCACTGGACACTGGAATGGTGGAGAACACAATGCAATCGGAGCATATCACAGGGAAGAAATGAATACAGGCAATAAGCCAACCTGCTAAAACCAAAATAAATGACAACATGCCATCTTTAAGGTAAAACAAGTTTATATGTATATGCATGAGTATAGATATAACATTTCCCTCTTGCATATGTGTCAGTGACTCAATCACTTCCAGTGCACAACTCCTCAAAAAAAACCCCCAAAACCAATCAAACCACCTCCAAAAAAGTAAGTAAATTAAAAAGGAAATTCAAGTGTTTTTTACAGAAAAGAAATGTGGTGGAGTCAGTTTCTGCTTTTAAACTACGAGAGCCACGAGGATCATGACCTCTTTCTAGAAGGAAATTAGATTTCATTTGAAAAACATGTCATCTGTACTATCTTGAATTCCTTTATATGGATTATCTTTGTGACACAAAGTCATCTGTACCACAACAGAGGATTAGGTTCTCATTTACAACTAAACTTCTTTACACTGCTTAAAGAACATTTCCCATTCACTTTAAAAACTTTCTATGCTGCCTTAGATAAGTAAGCAATTTTAGCTGAAACTGGATGAATATCAGGCTCTGTACATACACAGTGGACAGAGTTATATGAGGTAAACCCAGATGTGTGGATTAAAGGAAAGATAACTAAGGAAGAGCAGGAGAGCTGAGCTCAAAATTTTTAACTCTGTGATTGCTGAATGAAGAACTACAAGATAACTGATTTTTTTCTGTTGTTTTATTTTATTGTAAAATAAATACAGAACTATAATACTTATTTGTCCTTCTGGTCTGTGTGGAATTTGAAGAAGCATGAGCATTGTTGAATTTCTCAAGCCCTAAAAATAAACTGAAAGAAAAAGTCATTAATTGAGCGAGGAGAGAAGAATAATAGACTGTGAGTCTGGCCTTTGGGACTCATTAGTCTCTGCTTCTGTACGAAATACCTAGGGAGCAGGAAAGTATCTTTGGATAAGATTTCAAAAACTAATTTGGTCTTTGAGCTGTGCATTTCATCCAGCTGAGTAAATATTATTTGCAGGCAAGTGAGTAAGCTGCTACTATATGCTACTGTAAGCTATAGTGAAATTGCTGGTTTTGAGCACTTAGAGTGGAAAAGGTCAATAGCAACAGGAAGAATTAATAGGCATGCTGCTTGTACAAAGTACCACAAAGTTTAGCCTCTCCTTATTGGCAATAACACTTGGTTAGAAGCTGGAATCTACAAAAGCAAGTTAATTCTTGCCTTGGGTTGCTGTGACAACGTTAACACAGCTTCTGCGAAAAACCTGAAATTGTATCTAAGAATACAACTGCAACTCCTAGCCAGGCTTAATGGTGATTTTATTTGGGCTTTATTATCTTTTCTAAGAGAATCTATCAGATTTTTGAACAATGAAATATAGAATTTATCTTGGTTTGTTTTTTGTTTATTAATGTTTTGGTGTTACAAGCTCAAGATCTTCACTATTCTGGAAAATTATGTCTGCATTTAACCATTACAATATTGAACTGGTAGACTGGTAAACTTCACCCTTTGGTCTGAATTCTCAGCTTAGCTAGAGAACAACTTGGATTCATTTTATGCAAAAGAAATGCATTTGTTTCCTAAGGAAATTAAAGTTTATTAAGGAAGAGAAGTGGATCAGAGAAGGAAAAAAAAGTGAGTTTAAATTCAATTGAGAAATTTTTGAAGATAAAGCCAGGCTTAATTATTCCTGAGGGAATAACAGGGAAGTATCCCTGTTCCACAGTTTAGACCTAGCCAGTATTGACTTCAAAAGGAAAATTACAAGAACTCATAGGATTAAAATGACTCCCCTGTAGTCACATAGCTTTCTCATAATGTTGAGGAAAACTCGAGGGTATATGTGTTCTTCATTAAAATTACTGTTCAGCTCCAAAGCAAGAAAATTCAGAACAGGCATATCTACTATATATTCAATGATTGTTTTTATCAACAGTTTAATATACCTAGACATCTGAGAGCATATCAGACAAATTCTTAATACATAAACAAATTATTAATAATACTAACAATTCCAGAAAAAAAATACAAAAAAACAAGCAACGAAGTCAGAGTCTGTGTATCATGAAGAAGCAAAAGCAGGCAGACATTTTCTTCATAAAGGTTCACTAAATTCATTTCTTCATAAATCACCTTTCAGAGCAAATTTGGTATCTGAAAAGTCAGTTTTTCAGAGAAACTAAACACATAAACTTGACTTTGAGAGGTTGAAGGCCTCATGAATGTATACTCTGAACGTAGTTAGTTAGCCCCCTTTTTTTTTTTCATTGACACTGTTTATTGTCATGGAAGCTGGGTTAAAACCAGGAGCAAAAATGTTGCAAGAATTCCTTCAAATGTCCTGAATAGCCCTGTTTCCCAAGTTTTCACAGGTCTGCCTTCCGTATGACCATGCCTTCACACACACCACACAGAACTACACTTATGATTTAAAAGGCTAAACAGTAAGATTATCATCAAAAGAACGGATTTAAAAGGAACACTGTTGAAGAAAAACTAACATTATACTTTTGCTCCAGACACCAAAGCCTAAAATTACACTCCGCTGACTAGAGAACAGAAAACTTAAGATTCATCTTATGTCTACTAAAAGCCAGCTAATCCAGAAAGAGATTCCTTGCCTTTCTTCATATTGGTTTATTTCATATGAACTCAGTGAACATAAAGGCAGAATCATAAAAACGCACAAGCCCAGCTACACTCACATATTGACATTGCACAATAATGTGAAACTAGTGATGGAGACCTGGATAAAGTGTGTTGAAAGGACTAAATGAATTAGCAAGATTAGCTTTATTTATGAGAAACACTGTCACATATTTCATACAAAAGTGCATAGATAGTACTAGATTCATTTTGCAAACCTATGATCTCCAGAAATCTGTACAGAATCTTTTCAGTCTCCTGGTGGCAATTTCCCATAATAATAGGGACTACAGATTTGCAGAAGCATTGTCATGATAATAATCTCTATTTCAATGAACAGCAGTTTTGCTCTGGTAAAAAAAAAAGTTCTAAAAAAAAAAGTTCTAAAAAAAAGAAAAAGGATATATGTTCTCAAGCTATATTCTAAATTAAAAAAAGAAAATCATCACTCTAAAGACAATACTTTCAATTTCCAATGTCACAGAAGGCAAAAGCTGAAGGCAATTTAAAGGGGATCATTAAAAGCATTTTTAGAGGCAGTTTCATAATAAATGCATTTCAATAAAAGAAAAATGTATTTTTTCTTTATAAAAGCTAAATATCAAAGTGCAATTTTTTTGTGGCAGAGGTAAAAAGTCCATCCTGAGAGGACAATTAAAGTTATTGAGTTTCATATGATCCTGAGATGTTCCATCAGACAGCTGTTAATGATCTCACCAGGTACCATGTGAAATTCTCTTTGTCTGTCATTTTTGGAAGACTGGGTATTTAAACACTCTCTTCTTCTATTTCTCCTCAAAGTTTCTGTGCTGGCTGCAGATATGTGAGAGAGGAGTCAGCAAGGAAGGAGGTGGGAGAGAAACTGCTCCTGTTTCTGGCTCATTGTGATTGAAATTGTGTCCAGAGGCTGGTGCTCTGCTGGTGCTAAAAGCAAAGGAAGTTTCCTTCATCTCCACCACTGTGGAAATAATCCTTTTATCTTAATAATTCACAGATAGACTGTTAATGTTGAGGGAGTATTAACTTATAGGTGTACCTTGTCTTCAAAGAGCAGTTCTACACAGGTCCTGGGTTCAGCAAGGTGCCTTGGCACGCTCTTGGCTTAAATGAGTGAATGAGCTAAATATTCAATACTATCATTCAGTTAACAGCATTGCACAAAGCAGCTGACTGAGGGCTGAGGTGAGGCTCTGATAAACTCTAAATTACAAATTTCAAGCTGTGAACACTTGCCCTGCTGCCAGCATGAAAACATTGGGAAACAAAAACAATCCAGCAAACTGATAGCATGAGTGAAAGTGATTTGCTACAAGTGCCTGCTTATTCAGCCTTGTAGAAGCCTGGAAGATAAGCTGGCTAGTGTATATGTCTCAAAGAGTGATAGTTGGATAGCTGTGGAGGCAACCAAGGATTGTTAGTAATAACATTCTGAGAAAGAGTAGAATGTGGCTGGAGAAGGGAGTCAGGCACCACTTTCCTGGGACAAACATCTTTGTTCTGGCTCCTGGAGATAAGAACGATACAGTACAGTGCAAGTACAGGAATGAGATCAAGAAACAGGCATGGACTGTTGACCAAAGGCTGTCCCAGGTGGGAAGGACCAAGACACCAAAGCTCCTCAAAGTCCTCTGAGCCATTTCCAGAAAGGCCAAGAAGAGCAAACTGCACATGATAACTAATTTTCATAGAAAGCGAGAAACTTCTCTGCAGGGTGGGGAAACTTATCTATAAAAAAGGTACCCCCACCAAGCGAGGCAGAAACCCCAGGACCCTAGACATCCCATCAGCTGAAATCAGGACTGGTGATCATTCTTTCTTCCTTTTTTCCTTTCTTTCTCTCTCCCTCTCTCTCTAATTTCCCCCTCTCACTTCCATTTCACCCTGTTCCTTATTCAAAACCCACTGCCATTTGCTTATGCTAGGGTTTAAGTTGTACTCATTTCCTTGCCAAGTGTATAATTTCTTAATAAAACTCCGTAAGTTTCTTTTGTGGGCCCTTTGACTTTTGTAGTTCCTTCCTCACCCCATTTTCAAGGAAAGCAAGACAAAAGATGATGCGATCTGAAGGCTGCAATCAGAAAATAATTCATACCTCTAGTGGTTAGACAAGCACTGAGGATCTTAGATAAGATTTTTGGGTATTAACAAGGTACTTACTGTTAAATATTGATGGTAGACACATTCATATACTGTTCTTCTCAAGCATCTGTTTACAATCTCAAAAATAAAGCCTAATCAAAGTTCTTGCTAAAATAGATTCTCACCTTGATAACTTTTTCTGGAGTTACAAATTATTTCACATGACACACAAAAAGCTGAGTCCACCCTTTTGGATCAGCGAGTGCAGGTAAAGTTGTATAAACACCAGTAAACATCATCAAAAAATGCAGGGACTTCTCACTTGCTGCATATACGGCAGAGCTGGAGCACAGTGAGCTTCCAAGGGGGCTGAAAAGTGGTTGAAGCTTTTCTTGGGAGAAAATGCTTGCCATGTGAGAGAGGAAAACATATAACTTCAGATAATAGAATTTGCTATTCTTTATTTCCATTCATTCATTTTCTCCATATTTTTCCTTTAATTCCTTCTTGATGCTACTCTCCTAACACATTTATTTCTAAAGGCAAATAAGTAAATAGCTAATATGTAAAATAATTCAATTAGCAATAAATTACTGCTGCGATTTTAAGAATTGTCAGTACAGATTCCAAAGGCAGTTTTGGAGCAGAAATCCTGCAGTAATACTATATCACCCATGCAGACAGCTCCTATTGTTTCATATGACATGGTGTTTCCTATTTTCTCTATCATTTGGTTACCAAGGTTTTTTAATTTTATCTGCTATTTGATACAAGAGAGCATGATGCTTGACTGAATAAAAGGAAAACAGATTAAAAAATAAAGTCCTCTAAGGGCTTTAAACTGCTATTCATGATTCATTTGTCTTTAACAAAAAAGTACCCATCGAAATTACACACACAAAAATTGCATATCTTATTTTTTTCCGCACTGCAAGCACTGCAAGCATTACAAATCATGAATAATTTTAGGCCAAAAAGTATTCCCACTGACTTCACTTGGGCTATTCTGATGCAAACAGGCACAAGTAGATGTCAGACTTGCAGAGTGAAATAGAGAAATGAAAGACTGTTTAGGCATCGGAGATTAAGCATTGTGCAATAAAATATTAACTCAGAAAATGTTGATCTGTAAAACATGAAATTTCTTCCACTGATGCGCAAGATTTTTCAACCTGAGGCAAAGGAAGACTTTCATGTGAAGAGAAGAACATCCCCAAAGAGAGGTTCACTCCTGAACAATCAGACCACTTACCTGGACCACAAGGGATTGATGTTTCCATCTTTTTTTCTGCCTGACTTAAACTAAGAAGCATTACCTGGACAGACCCTTTTAACTGAATTTGCTAGAGATTTCATACACTCACAAAGCTACCTAGGCTTGTTCCTGCACACAGTGTACATCCACAAATACCCCAGTGGATTCTGGGCTACACAGGGTTACTAGTAGTTGCGTTCCCATTCCCACATGCTGGAAGTTCCAAAGATTTTCAGTACTCTCAGAGAAAATTTGCACTTACTCTCTGAGAAGGCAATAAATTATATCCTGTGTTAATCCCTGAGAAGTGTTTATGGCAGGAGGTAGCTCACCAACACATTTTCTTCAGCAGTAAACACATTTACTTTCAGTAGTAAAGTCATCTGAAGTGATCCCTTAATCCTGGCTACATATCTGGAGTTTGCCAACTCTCTTTCCTGAGCTTAGTCATTTTTATTTTTGAGGCCATGCCGTAGAACAGACCTGTGAAGCGATTCCCTTAAAATAAATCCTCTCCAGAGAGGGAATCTCCTACTCTGAGGTTAGGAAGCTATCATACTCCCCAGACTTCACTGATTTTGTATTTAAAACAAAGAGCTAGTTGTGGAAAGAACCTGCATAAAGTCACGTAAGAATCCCATCATTCTGTTTCAAAGATCATTTCACCATTTTATGCCTGATTAATGCACTGTGTATTGATAAGTATAAACTTTTCAAGTTACAGATGTACATAAAGAGTGGACTTTTATATGCACATATAGGTTTTATTTATATATCATCTCACTAGCTATGTATTGATTTGGGTCTTGTGCAGTGCCTGCATCTTGATTAATATGATTTTTTCCATTTTTTATCAGAATAGCTACCTACTCCTACAGATGTCAGAGAGGAGTTGAAGCAATTCTGCTTCAGAGAACGTATTCTATCAAATGGAAAGCTTGGTGTTACTTATAAGAGTTACTACTGGTCCTCTACTTTACTTTGGATAGAATTGAAGAAGTTTGCCACCTTATTATTAGCTGCTAAGTCACAATGCCATGTACTTGAGTTAATTTTGAGAAATTCAATGTACTGCTTTGGAACTTGTTTATTTTTAAAATGAGGCAAATGCAGAAATTCAACAGTTGGTCCACTTCTCATGAAAGCAACAGTTATATTTTCTCACCTTGTGCAGTATTTTGTTTACTTTGTGCTTAATATGTGATGGCAACAAAGTACATTAGTAGTTTTCTAGTATATTCAAGATGAAAGAGAAAAAATCAGGGAATCAAATTTGGGTGTTCAACTTCATAAAGGTAGAAAACTTCAACAAGTTTCATATTTTCACCATAACATTATAAATTTGAGCTATAAAGGCTGTTATCTTTCAGAGGAAACACATAAATATGCCTTATTTAGAGTCAGCATGTAATTTTCTCATTGTGTTAGTCCACTGTTAATCTTTTCTGAGAGAGGAGTCACAATTACAACTTACTTTGAATACTTAGTAGAATATACTGAACAAGACAAATGGTTTAAGTTGTTTAGACGAAAAGCTATTTCCATTTTTTCATAACTAATTTACAACAAAATAAGTTACAGAATATAGTAATAATTGGAGATAAATGCCTTACTTAACACAATAGGGAAAATTATACATTTAATCAGGTTCCATTCTTACAAAGCAAATTAATTTAAGTGTTAGGTTGCACTAAATACATTCTTAAATCCTCCCCTTTTAGTTTTACATTGAGTATTTTTCCCCTGTGAAAGAGAAATTAAATGACCATTTTGCTCATGTAAGGCAAGACCATTTTGCTTGTTAATAAGAAAAGACCAGAAAAGTGACAAATTTTGGACAGCACTCTTTCAACAAAAATGTGAACAAACAGGACAGTCCAACAATCCAGAGTAGTGCAACACTCGAAATCAAAGCCTAAAAAAGTAGGAAAAAGTGAGAAAGCTGGGGTTCTTTATAACAGTAATAAAAATCTAATTGGCTGCAAATAAATGAATACTTCAAAGCACGTAATATACATAAAAGATTGTTCCAAAGAAGAATAAAGCAATATGTTCTCCATATTCATCTTGCACAGAAGACTAATGGTCTGAAATAGCAACACAGCAGAGTTTTTTTAAACATAAAAAAAAAAAAAAGTAGGGACAGTTGGTGGTCAATGCACTTTTCTAGAGGTGTCTTTAGAATCAATAAAAATCTGCCAAGAATGATATTGAAGTAATTTAGTTTGGTGTGAGAAAAGGACCAACAGGCTATACAATATTTCAGGGTCTTTACAAATCCTAGTCTTTTAATTGCTTTAGGTTATCTACACAGAAAAATCTAGACAACTTGGACTTGCCAGCAATAGTGAAGACACGGTGATATGGACTTTTCCAAAACATTACTTACCAAAGCTTGTAACTTCTCAGCACACGCTGTTTGATGTATCTAGTTCCTTTTTCCAGCTTCCAGCACATGTTTCTGCCATGTCTTCTATTTTTAGTCAGAGTTACTCATTTAAGCCTTTACTGTTTACAATTGCTCATCACTTTCTGTGAAGGGCAACCTGAACTCTACTGTTCTTATCAAAAGCATTTCTTTTAAATCTTACTTTTTCACAGCTACAGTTTGTAACTTCTGAGTATGAGTATACCTACTACCACTGACACCCTTAGAAAAACTTTCTGTCAGTGATAATTCTCAAGAAGTAACCTCCCATACACAGTAGCTGTCATGAGGTCAGTATTTCTGGCCCGTTCACCTTTTCCATCTCATAATCCCTAAAGTGAAAAAAAGAACAAAATAAAACCAACAAAAGAATTGCATAAAAAAAAAAAAATATTTCCAGAGTATGAGCTAACTCAGCTTGTGTTAAAAAATTTTCCCTCTACTTGTTACCGTTAAGAACANCAAAATAAAACCAACAAAAGAATTACATAAAAAAAAAAATATTTCCAGAGTATCAGCTAACTCAGCTTGTGTTAAAAAATTTTCCCTCTACTTGTTACCATTAAGAATAGCCTTGCAGCTCACTCTGCCATATTCCATGGCTTCTGAGTACCCCACTTAAACAGGAGTGATGGCACCCAACCTTTGACTAGTTTAAAGGCTGCTTAATGTGTGTCAGGCATATATTTGGTATATTTTTCAGCCTAAATTATGTCAAAACAATCCCCTGTTAAAATACCCCCATCTCTTTCCACTGCTATGAGATTTCTTCAGTGGAGTGGCAAAGAAGGGAGCAAATATTTCTTAATGTCAGGGAAGAGTTAAACAGAAAGAACTTTTTTTTTGCTTTTACTCAGATCAACTTGAACAAAATTTCTCTCCCAGCCCCTGAATGAAAATGCATTATTAGATACAAAACTAAGGAGAAATTCAAACCGAAAAATATAGTCCCCCCTTTTTTTTCCCCCTCTGGCTAATCTATGTATTTTTCAGTCAGTAAAGTACAGAAGCAATACCAGAAGTCAAGACCAAGCCCAACTGGCTGTTTTAAGTATTAAAGTCTCTCCTTTTCTTTTCAGAAATCAAAACTTTTTTTCTGAAGAGCAGCACAAACTGAGAACTCAGGGGGTGGGGATGGGCCCAGATGAAACCAGACTAAATGTGTCATAAGGTAATACTCCTGTAGGGACTGACTGTGACCAGTGGGTCAGTGCCTTTGGTTTCCCAGGTAAAAGCTTTAACTACAGGATAGGAAATATAAGAGCTGGAAAAGGCACTGTCATCATCTCCATTATTTCTTAAAATTAAAAATTAAGTTAAATCCTCTTCTACAAGTTGTAGCATCTCTCAAAGACAAAGGAGAGAGAAGTAATGCTTTAGTCTAAGTTAGAGACAGTTTATAATCTTTTTATTGTTCCTTTTTTTTTTTTCTCCTAAGGAAAGCCTTGAACAAAGACATTCACTTGCCTGAAACTATCATTTTCCAAATTTAAGGAAGTCATGAGGACCATTTGTCTTTTCCATTACGTATTTTTATATATATCTAATAAATATCCCAGTCTTCCCGTGGATGAAAGTATTAAATAATACAAAAGCAATAAAACTGCTTTGTCCATTTGTCAAAAAAAGAAAATATAGGTAATGGAAGGAAACCACAGTAGGAGAAACAGAGTTACAGTGTTAAAATAGCAGGAAAATCTTCATTTCTTGTTTAGGTTTGGATCAAGCTTCTGAAAGCCCCAAATGAAGGATTAGATTTTGCAATGTGGAGAATCTTCTAGAAAGTGCATATCTGTGGGGCTGGAGTCAGGTAGGAGGACAGAGAAATAGGAGCAGGTAAGGATCCTGTCCAATTTGCCCATGTGACTATAATTTAATTAATAAAATTCATAGGATTATGAGGATTATTTGCATCACTGGATTAAATGAGACTAAATATAATCTAAAATCTAGCCCTTTTAAAAAAATCTAGCCATTTGCTCTGCAAGACTATTTTTGAAAATTATTTTGGCAAACATAACAAGAAGTAAGCTTTTCTTTAAAGAACCCTACAGTTTTCTGAGGCAATGGCAGGAGCTCTTACACACTAGATGACAGCACTGCCAGGGTTTAGAACATTGCATCACACACAGACCAGCTTTGCTCTGAGCTGAACAAGACATGGCAGGGCTACAAATAGCCAGTGGCCTTTTTACACACTGTGCTTCAATCCATGTAGGCAACTGCAGTTTTCATGGAAATTATCCAGTACAAACACAGCTTTCTGTTGCCATAGTAGATACCGAGCTTCTATCTTCTCAGCTGCAGACAAACAAATCAAGCCCTATTATAATATTTATACTCTGAGGCAAACAGAAAAAATAACCTAATGTGTTTATACACATGTATCTAGCCCGGTTTATCTTGGCTTTTGCCAAGGTTTTTTCTTTTTCATGTATCTATTTAGGTTTTTTTCAACTGACTTTCACTGCCTATGGCAAGAGTTTGTTAAACATACTGAAGCAAGTTCTCTTTTATACTAATAGACAGTTTTCATTTCATAGTAAACTGATGGGTTCATGTAATCTAGCCAAATATTGGTGTTTTAAAAGAGCTACAACAGAATTGGAAAGCTCACATTGTAACAAAAATAATTTTTTCTTGTTTATGCTGCTGTATCTACATTTGAGCAATACTGACTGATGCAGTAATTTCTCTAAAGGGAGGAAGGATACCCACTATGCAGCATTTTACTGAGATCACTGACGTACAACAAAAATATTTTCAAAAGTCTGGGACTGTGTCTAGGCTACCAAGGGTTAATGCGTGTTCTGAAATCACTGGATTAGCCGATGGTTTTGCTGTATTGTGATGGCTTTCTGCGCTTGATCACACATACCTCAGATCTACCCACAGGAAAGAAGCTAACCACAGGAAGGAATAGGAAAGTTTTTCATCCTTCCCTGACCCCAATATTTAAGTTTGGTGCAGCAAATGTGATAATTTTACCATTACTTCAGACACGATGACTAGTGTCTCCAAACCATTCATTTAAGTTGTCCTCCCACTCTCACTGCTCCTTGCTCTGCCTGTATGATGTAGAAAAAAAAAGAACAGAATTTATGAGAGATGATATGCACGGTATCTTACTGGAACAAAAACATTACTCATCCCCTTTGAGAGCCTGGAGATAAAGAGGAAGAAAACAGTAGCTTTCATCTGTATTCAGGACTCAGTTGAACTTTTATCCATGGTCTAAAAACTGCAGTGATGAGGTAGGTTCTACAAAGACCACCACTAATATACATTAGAAGTGAAACCAACCTGCAGTCCTCCTCTGGAGCTGTCATTTTTATGTAGCGTGCAGCTGTCTACTGTATCATGTGATATTTTACAAAGACATTATCTTTGTCAGCACAAGGTGCACAGAGCACACTGTTGCATGGCTGGGTGTAGTAGAGCTCATTGCCACAAAGCAATCCCACTGCTGAAGGTAATAAAGAGTAAAAGGTATGAGGCTAAAGCTGAGTTGGATTTTTTTTAGCACATACACTAAAGAGCTGTTCTGATGTTGCTGCCACTTACGAGAACAGGTCAAATGCACCTGGCAGCTTCGGCTCAAAAATTTTTCAGGTGGATCCAAAGAATCTCTCAATAACCAAGTAATCAGAACACTTCTTCAGTGTCTACAGGTTGATGTCTGTGGTTGAGGATGTGGAAACCACATCTCACACCTCTGAAGAGAGATTGGTTTAAACAAAGACAAATGGGTGCATTTGGTGTCTTCTAGACCAAGAGCGATTCTGTACTAGATAGTGTCTCATTCACCAACACAGCAATGCTCCCGTTCTGGCCTTGTGGGGAGTTCAGGTAGGACATAGCATCTTATTCTTTGAGCTTTTGCATAGTTACACCCCGTTGAAAAATGCAAAGAAAATAAATGAAGTTAAAGACTTTAATCTGACTTCAGATGAAGGGCTATGAAGGATTGTGTGCTCTTCAGGGAGTGAGTGCCACCAAGCCCCTGTTCGTGGCCAAGAATGCAGTCCCTGTCTCTCAGCCCTCAGGCCCCAGGCTGACTGCCCTGGCTGTGGGATGCAAGGGGAGGCAGCAGCTGCTGATGCTTTCCTCCAGATCTCTCCAGACAGCATGTAGCTAAACAGAAAATCTTTTTTTCCTTTCCAGTCTGTCCCTCTGGACAGAAATCCTGAAGAAGTCCAAACAATTGGTTAGAGCTAAATCTCTCCTCTTTACCTTCCCCAACCTTTGCCTAGCTTGGCTGTCAAAGTGAGACAAGTACAAATATTTACTCAGCCTTTGTTTTATGCCCTGCCATCTACTTCTGCCTGAGCAATGTTCACACAGCAGAATCCAAGATCAACAGCACCAGGTTTTGTTATTTTGCCACCAAAGCTGAAATGCTTTCTGTTTGTCCAGATAAGAATAATATCTGAAGAGATCCTACATTAGCAGCAGAAACATTTTTATTCTTTTTCATTGAAGTCATCCTCAAAGGTTTTATAAACAACCTACTTTGTACATGAAGCTGAGATTAGTTGTGATATTTGTGTATTCATAAATTTATAATTTATATCAACAGACGAAAGAAGAATCTGACAGCAGAAGGATGAAGAGCAAGACAATTGCATTCAAAGTCTCTACAGCATTGTTGCTTGTTCGTTTTCTTTCACTGGTGGTTCAGCCAGTTAAGGAGAAGGCTTGTGTAACTAATAAAGACATGACACTTCCAAAAAACCTCATCTTAGCTTTTTCAGGAGTTCAAAGAGTAAAAGAAAATAATATTGTGGAAGATAAGAGAAAAAAATGGACAAGATTCTGAGATGTTCATATGATTAAGGGTATGAAAAGTTGCAGAATGCCTGTAAGATCCATTAGCAAAGCAACAGAAAATGACCCAGTCAAAAAGCTCTGAAAAATCAATATCATACATAGTAAATGGACCACATTTTGCACAGACTTGCAATTAGGTACCTATTTGTTAAATATTTGTTTAAAAATTCAGTTTCCAGGAAAACATAAATGTTTTTCAATACATTCAAATATACTTTAAAATATTAGGTTCTATAAAATTAAATAGAATCACATACTTTTTTCAGAATCTTAATGTTTACAAAGATATTTTAAAAGTTTTCCAAAAAAAGTCTCTAAGATTTTATTCTTCTACCTTCTGTAGAACTAAAGGATAGCTCAGAGACACCAAAGAGGCTAACAAATCATAGTGGGCCAGCTGAGTTGGAGAGGAAAAGGCTTATCCCAGAAAGTTTTTATAGTTTTCAAAATTTATTCCTATCCCAAACTGGAATACAAAGGTGAAATGCATCAAAAGTTTATGACTGAATCCTTCGCCTCAAAAATGTGCTTTGGATTAATTAAATTGCTTTCAGTGAAACTTTACATTTTTTAATGTTTGGCTAGCTTAGATTTTATTAATGAAAAGTTCTTTCTGACATCAAAAAACCTGGAATTTGGTAATTACCTAAGGAGAACTTTTTTCACTTTTAAATTTTTCTCAAATCTGTTTTCAAAACAGCATTTTGTCACTGTCATGGCTTTCTGCCACTAAATTTCTGCAATGCGGCTTTGTAATATACTGGGGATCTTTTCAACCCATAGAATTTATGATATTTTACACTTGTGGAAAAGCCATCCTTTTTGATCCTTCACAGCTTATCTGTTTACACAGAGAATTTCTTTTGATGTTATGTCATTTCTCACCATGCATTTGCAGAAATGCACTGATAAGTAATCTGAATAATTTCATCATGCCAGTGTGAACAAAGCACAACAAAGAAGTACTCTGGGGACACTTTATAAATTTGTTAAAACAGCATAATGAGAAATGAAATATATATTTTAAAAATAGGTATTATAATAAATATACTGAGAATATTAGCTTTGCCCATTACACTGAGTGCACTGGGTCAACAAAGCACTGAATAACAGCATAAAGCTCTCAACAGAAAAAATACTGTGACTCAAAAGGATTTTCCAGTCTGGAGATCACATTACTATTTTATGGTAATTCTTACAAGCACAGGGAGCTGGTGAATACATTTTCTTGAGAGAAGCATATTCATGGACCTTGTCATCAAGTCAGTTTCTGCAGGGTACAAATCAGTAAATCTTTTGAAGGGTAAACCACAAAGATGTTACATGGATACGCATATATACATCTATCCTATAAACCCTGTTCTAAGATTTCAGGACTTACAGCTCCTCCAAAACAAATTGACTGTTATATCACACACAAAGCATGCACCCCTGGAGGCATGCACCCAGCAGCTGACACTTCAAATTATTGGTTTCAGGCAAACATTGATATTACTTCATTCCAGTTGTTAATGAATACCAGTTACTACACAGAACACTAATTAAGTCCATTTACAAAAATGAGAAGCTGTACCAGCCATGTGGTTTTAGTAACTCAGAACTGCCCACGGTTGGAAAACAGTATTCCCACCAAAGAGGAAAAGTATGGGGATAGTCCTCCTCTCTTCACTCTGATGAATGGAGTGGAGGCTTTCAGTTTGCCCATTAGAAGAGCTCAGAGGGCTCAAACAACCCACCTGAGCACAGGCACCATCTCTGTTTCTAAATGCTTCCAGCAGAAGATAGGCCTTAATGTTTGTAAAGCACTTTGAAGATTAAGACCAACAAGGATAATCCTACTAATTTTTTAAATGTTCCATTGCAGTGTTTTAAGGTGCACTCTCCAGCTAATATTAATGGCCAGAGGTTGATTGATTTTCGAAAGGAAAGCAAACTTTGACCTTGAGTTTTCCAAGGGTAAACATTCTCATTCAGACTCCTCATTGTGTTGATGATCTCTCCTAGCATATCTCCAATATAAAAAATCCAAAATCAGACCTCATTTTTTGCAGTACTTAACTTTCAGACCTGTTCACAGCCTTCCAGTGCTCCAAACCCCAAGGCAAGTGGGTCTCTCAGATGGGTTACACAAAGCACTGAACTGTACAGGGAGCTGACTACCTAAACCACAGGGAAATCCCTTTGGAAGGAAAAAAAAAAAAAAAAAAAAAAAAAAAAGAGAAAAAAAAAAGAGAGAGAGGAGAGCTTAGGTATTTCTGGGAATTCATAGCCTAAATCCTGTTTTGAAGGTAGGCACTTTCTACATATATATATATCCAAGCGACTGATATAACTAGTTAGGTTTTCTAAAGCCTACACAAAAAGTGGCCTAAGCTTGAACTGGAGTCTGTCTGGGAGACACTGTGGTCAGGAAGGTAGACTCCCCAGTCTGAGGCTCATCCCTTACGCTCTCAGTGGTTTATCTCTTCCAGTACCCCCAGAGGCAGAAAACTTGACTCTGCGTGTGCTGTGTGCAGCAGCAGCTTGGTACTCAACCAGAAGCTGGGAGCCCTGATTTTGTTTTGTTCCTGGGAAGGTCTAAGCCTGCCTCCTTGTAGGAGTGTTCTCAGTTGTACAGGTTATTGTAGGACTAGAAAATATACAGTCTCTACTCTATGCATAGAAGTCTTTTTTCCTTGTCTGGATTACAGAAATACTATAGACACTTTATAAGAACATATGTCTCTGTAACCTAATAACCACTAACACAAGCCATACAACCTAGGTAGTTATGGTGGGAGAATTCTTCGATGTCTGTCTCCCTGGCAACCCAACATTACTGTCCCTAGACTTTTCTGTCCATGTATTTCATTCAAAGAAACTAGATTTTACCTTTTACCTCATTTACAGTCTGGTCATGCAGTAAGTTCCTGTGAAAATGGTCTTGAACAGACCAGAGTGCCAAAGCTGGTCTTCTTCTTGCAGACATGCTCAGAGTACATATTTAGGAAGCAGATATCCCTCCCACTATTGAAAGACTTCAATGACTGCTCTTGTATTCTGCTTGGAGCCTGATCCACTAGACAATCCTGACAAAGTTTTAAGCTATCAGCAGAGGGAGAGGAAAAAGGCATAATGATAATTTCTTTATGAATCCCGAACAAGTTTGTTCAAAATATAGCAACCAAGCTTTGCCTATCTGTAGCATTATTAAGCATGCACTGTAGAAAGGTCTGGGGAACAGTAGCATCCAGAAACTAAGCAACCTCATAGTTCAAACACTTCTTGTATTACATGGCACATATGGAGATCTGAAGGGTGGCAACTAACTCACCTTTTCCAGACCATGCCTATGTTCCTGCTGTTTTCCACAGCAGTCTAATCTTACAAATGATAAATTGTTCTTCCTGTAACTGTTTTGGTTTTTTTTTAATTATTTTGGGGGGTTGCATGCAATTTCAAAATGAGAGAAGGGCTGTATCTTCCTGTTAATACTGCTCAATGGTTCTCAAAATAACATGCTGAGGGAGATAATACACAGTCTCCCCCTCCTCAGCATAGACAACTTTTGCACTGTCTACAGAATTTAACTTTCTTACCTGTTACACTTACGATGCCTCAGAAACATTAGTGATACCAAAAAAAATTAAATTGTGCTGAGGAATTAGAGAGTGTTTTCTCATCATAGAGAGCCAAGAATGACGAAGTCACAGACAGAATATTTTTGACATACAAGGATATGTTTCAGACATCCTTTCAGAGTTGTAAGCATTATCATAAGCAGCTGAAAGATTTGCTTAGATGTCCATGCTTATGAGCCTTTAATAACAGCATCGTAAGAACAGATCTCTCAATTTCTGACTTCTGGGTTCATCATTTAGAACAGAAGGTAGCAGAAGACCTTGTGAATCATTGAGTGCAATACCCTTTAGTAGTACAAATATATAATCCCAATCTCATTTAGTGATTCTAATGAATCTGTAATATTTCATTTGATTAATCAATTAATAATTATGATTCAGAATAATTTCTCTTATTGATCTAGATCTGGATAAAGTCATCATATCATTCCCATGTCTAGTCCTCTGAGGGGTTTATGAAGCAGGTTTCTAATTGCCTAAGAGGTCACTATTAACATATACTGTTTATTTGCAAGAGGAAATATTGATAATTAGTTCAATAAGTTCTTGCACCTTCCCCACACAATTTACGGGAGACAAGTGCAAGATTCATTTCTGGCTAACTTAATTGCTCTAATCAGAAATACTCTGAAACTTCCATTATCTTATTTAGTTTGAGAAATTTAAAAAGCAAATGAAAGTAAGTTCAGGACAGGGTAATTATAACTGTGGCCAACAATTTGAGAAAAAAAATCAGTGATTTAGACTGTACCTCACTGTAACTGTCTCAGGTTTTAATTCTGCAACAATCAAATGCAAATAAGAAATTGCAATGTTACTTCCCACTAAACACATAAGAAAAATAATAAACCCATAAAAATTACTTAAATTTACAAAGATCACTGTAGGGATATTCATCTGAACAAGTAAGATGACCTTAAACAATATACAGTATTTTTAATCACTGTGCTCACCTAGGTCTTATGTCCCATGTTTAGGAACACTTTTAATTCATTTGTTCATTGATAACTCAGTCTGATCAACAACTACATTATCTCAAGCTCAGTGACAACAGGAGAATAGTGATAGATGCAATTATACTAAAGAAATAAGGATGTGTTCTGCTAAAGCTATAAAAAGTCCTCTTGCTTAAATCAAGACAGTGGATCCCCTGTGCCATGTATTTCTAGTAAAACTGGACAAGAGCTGCATGGAGGTTTCCATCACTTATTTAATGGCAGAATCATCCAGGGTGGAAAATCCCAATCTAACAAGTATCAAGTCCTACATAGGACCACATCATCTGAAAATCTCAATCGGCAATGGGAAATTGCTTGTCATGAACTCTTTGTCCACAGTTTGCAGCTTCTGAGGATGGTTCAACCACTATTAATTCCTCTGGTTTCTTTATGGCATGTGGAAGCCCATGATTTGCAGTGAATTCCCCTGAGACACTTCGAATTACATACTGAAGTTGCATTGCTACAACTACAAGTGTTTACACTTTCAGTAATTAAGAAACAAAAAAAAAATTAATTTAGGGAAACTATGATCTATTTTTCATTACCGGCACACCATACAAGAATATTAAATGACTGAGACCAAGAATCAAATTGAATATTGTTTGCACATATATTACAAAGGAAATAGAAGAACAGAGCATCTCAAAAAACAAACAAACAAAAAAAAACACAGAAAGCCTCATCAAACAAAAAAGAACAAACCCAAAACTGAAACCAAAAACAAATTAAAGAAGCCCAACCAAAAAAAAAAAAAAAAAAGAAAAAAAAACAGGAAAGGAAGAGAAACTATACACAAACCAAAAGAAAAGTTTTCCTCTTAAAGTGGGCTTTGCACAGACCATCCCCATCAGTGTGGCCAATCAATCTAGTCAGCTCAAATTAGTCTTGAATTAAGGATTGCTTGGTATTTTCTTTAGGACTTCAGAAGCAACAGATGGAACTAGTAACTTCCTTGTATTTGTGTTGTTTTCTGGGACTTTAAATTTACTAGTGTATTCTCCCTACTTGTAACCACATGAAAATAAAAATGAATAAAGGGCCTTCCTCAGCCCTGAAGTGGAGCAAATTACATGACCCAGAGGACACTTGTTTGCAAACACACACAATGGGAGATGCAGCAGTGACTGCCTGGGAATGAGGCTCCTAAATCTTGCCAGAGGCAGCCACTCCTGATGCGCACGATAATTTTTCTTCCCTGAAGCAACAATGTCATGTTGGTCGTTTGCCCCAGTATTATGGTGATGTAATGAAATTTACAGATTTTCCTGCAAGAAGTTACCTTGTTTGAGCTGATCATAACAGATCATCGAGGAAACTTCTAGCCGGGGGGAATCCTCTGTTGGCATGAGATTTCTGATGTGTAGATTTCTTTCTTTCTCTTTTTCTGCCAAAGTTACTACTCGTAACAAACAAGTAGGAAGAGTAGAAGGAGGATGAGTATCATCACAGAGAAATGCACAGACAGCTTTTGTACAGAGTCCGAGTAGCTATTAAATATTTCCAGTAAATTTCCTCTTTAAATAATTAGTCATTGTCTGAGAGGTTCAACGCAGAAGAGAAAGATTTGAAGACAGATATAAAATAAAAAATTACATATGGAAAAAGATGCAAGTACTTAAAAATTTAGGCCAGAAACAATCCCTCTATTATTTTGTGCATTTTGGTGTGTATTTTATTTAATTGACCAAGCAATATTCAAAAGATTTTATAGAATATAGCAGGAAAAAAAAAAAAAGAGCCTGGAATTGGAAATGGAATAAAAATGACAAATATATGACTTATGTAATATTATTTCATGGAAAAACTGCTAGTAGCCAACTGGCATTTATACACCCAAACTCAGTGTTTATTCACATTTCATCCTCACGTAGATTAATATGACCCAAGATGGTTTTTCTGTAGTCAAGGTTTTCTTGACTACAAGAAAAGTCCAATAAGAAAAGTATTCTGTGCTTTATGAAGGGACTTACAAAGGTTGGTCATCAGAGACTTTAGAATACCATACACATTGGCCATACCATGGCTGTGTAAGGATATGTCAACAGGCATTGTACATACTTCTGTGTTGAAAGTCAGAAACCTTACTGGTTAGGATAAAAATGGTTATTTATGTCAAGAATTTTCCTCATTAATGATGGGTTTATATTTACCAGCCTACAAACCACTTCTCTGAACATCACTAGCATTGGACTGACAGATTTTTTTCTAGACTCCTAAGAGCTACTGAACTATTCTGATCCTGCCCTGTTCACTTTCTAGTAATTGCTATTAGTTTTGTTTCTGCCCAAGAATACCTTCATGGGCAAAAAAAAAAAAAAGTAATTAAAATATCTAGCACATATTGTTGTTTTATATAAAAATTGTGTTAATATTTAGAGTGGAAAAGTGACTGATGGAAGAAGACCTGGGCCACCAGCTCAGCACCAAAGGAAGCAACTGCTTCTTCTTAAAGAGCAGCACTACTGTTCTGTCTCTGCTGACTGCACATACTATTGCATGAGCAAGGAGCCTCATACGAAATGTCAAGCAGCAGAGGGCTCTGGGCAGGATTAACAGATAGTAAGGTCCAACAAAATCATTATGATTATCCAGTGTGATCCCTGGAATGACAGGTCATATAATGAAAACACTTAACTGTTCGTACTCCAAGGTTTTGTGGACAAGGAACTGAGTTAAGCCAAAGAGTTTTAAACAACTTCCCTTCTCTGAGAAGTACTGACAAAAAGATTCTGTACTTCAATATTGTCTCTACAAGTAAAGCAGGTGGGGCCGTAGCTCATTAGATCCTGCTTTTGTAGTTTTAAAGTAAGATTTTCAAAAGTCTAAGAAATGTTGCCACTTGAATGTGAAAGAAATGGATAGGCTTTAAACTCTTTAAAAATGTTCCCTGAGAAAGATAAGGGATTTTGAAATTTCTCTGGGTCCTTTTAGGTAATTTGTTTTTATATGAAGAAAAATTTTTGATAGTGCTTTGATATTGAAGTGAAGCTATTTTTTAAATTAGCCTCATTTTAAAACTAGACAATTAACCTGAAAGCTTGAGTATGAAATGCCTCATGTGCATCTATGTGTAATATTTCATGTCTTTCAATCATGGTTATGACTGCCTTTTCCTGAGAAAAGCATATTATCTCTCCTATTATCTGTTTTCTATTGCTGCAGTATAACAGCTAAAGAGTTGGGGGAATGAGGTAAGACTTCATGCAAAGTTGAATGTCACAGAAGGGAAAAGTCACTTCAATCAGAAGCCTTGAAGATATTCTTTTCAAGTCTTATAGTAAAAAAGGAATGTTAATGGCAAATTTTATTTGAATGCATTTTATCTACTGCTCCAAATAGGGCACAGACTGAATAGAACAATTTATGTGTACCTCTTCATGAAACATTGGTTCTGTTTGGGCTGTTTGTTTCTTTCTTTCTTTGTTGCCTCCTGGGTTCATGAGCCTATTTACAGACCTGCACTCTTGAAAAGACCACACAATAACTCTCAGTTCCAGGCTTTTCCTTTGGAAATTTTCCACTGTAATGCTGATGAAACCTAACTCCTTTATTTGGAAAATCTGATGACATAAAGCCTGGGGTAGATCTATAAGTGTGAATTTTACAGGGTAGATAAAACACATAAGAAGTATAAAAGTGAAGTTTCTTCTACAGGAGCTCCTACTGGGTTTAACGCTTCAACAGACCAGTCTGAGCAAGCAGTTAACAACCCACTTTTTTGCAAGGATAGTTTAAAATTAGGAATACCTTTGCTTCTGCCAGTTCCTGTTTTGCCCTCACTAAATATTGGTTTGGAAAATACCATAAATGAGGCAAAAAATTGATCATGGAGCAAAAAAAATGGAGCTGTGGAACTTTGGTAAAAAGGAACTCAAATGCTAAGGCTCAGGAAAGACTTGGATAAAGGTAATATTGTAAGATTAGGAAAGAGACCTGAATTAAATGGAAGGACTCTGGGCATATGGTTGAGGATAGGTATGTCCAGGCTGGAGAGAAGTTTAAGACAGAAGAGGCTGAGTAGAAAGGACAGAGGGAGACAGACACCTTCTCTCCCTACCGTCCACTTGCAACGAAGGTTTGTGCTCAGAGGAGGTGAAGCATGCTTAGGACTTCAGCCATGCTCCCTCCACTTTGCTTCCCCAGTTGGTGCCAGGACAATGGCAGCTGTGAGCTGTGAGCTGTGGATGTGTTTGTCATATTAGTTTGGCAGACTGAACACAGGACTCAGTCTGGGAACAGACGCTGCCTCCAGAAGGGGAAGCTTTAATGAGAGCTGTTTGTGGAAACACCATGTAGCCTTCTTCAGAGCCCTGTGCAGGAAAAGAGCTGTAATTTATCCTTCTCTTCCCAGAACAATTGCACCTGTCCTATCAAATCCAGATTTGTTTTATTTTAATTATCTTTGTTTCTGTTTAATTAAGATTCCTCATACCTAAGAGGATAGTAGAAAAATGTTATTCCATTACACATAACTGTAAAACAAAACAAACCCAAAAAACTTTTTAAGAAAAGCATTATATGCTTAGACATTAATCCAGAAATGAAAGGCAGGCAAATGACTTAAAAATTACTTTGTCAAAGCTTTCATCTAGACTACCTCTGCCTTTGTTTAAGTAGATTCAGATCACCAAGAAAAAAATTGCAAAAATATTTTCTCTATGTTCTTGTATGATACTTGTTTCTGAAATAAGTTTACAAACTGCCTTGTCAACTTTACAACATATACAAGAGAAAGTCACATGGGGATTACCATCCTTGAACACGCACCAGCCTCAACTTAATGACTCAGTCCCACACAGATCTTTAGCTATCTTTATTTTTTGGATGCATTAGGATAAGATACAAATAACTATGGTTATTACTATGCTGCTTATTATTATTATTACTGATAATATCAGATATGAAAAATGGCTCTCAAATTCAAACATGAAACAGGGTTTAGCGGTCTGAAATATCTTTCCTACTTGGGCAGAACCACCAATGATCCTCATCCCCTACGCCTAAAGTAAGTTTCTTGCAGAAGGATGCTTCCCTGACAATTGAGGCAGTGCCATCACTGCTTCTCCCTGAAGGCTGCTGTGCTCCTGCAAAGACTGTGAGCCCTTGGCTGAAATCATTCCTTTCCTTCTACTTCCTTCTCAACAGCTGCTCTACTGTCTCTTTCCCTCTCTGCCTTTCTTATTGTTGTTTTCTGCTTTTCCTCCAGTAGTCCTCTGCATTAAAAAAAAAAAAAAAAGTAAACCTTATTTCTTTTGATTAAAAACCTCTCCAAGTAAAATCTATAGTGTGAAAAAACAAGCAATTTTATTTTTTTCTTGAAAGAAAGATCATTTAGGCTAAAAAAAAAGTGTTCCTCTGTTAGAAGAACAGCAGCATAATAATAACCATAGCATTCTGCCTAGTTCTGTCAGACTCATGACATGAATCATTCTGCTCAGATGCCAGTACTTGAGAATTTCCCACTGACATGAAACAAAAATGAATATGCAATAAAGTATAACGAATCAGCAAATGGTAAACAAAAACATTCCATCTGCAGCATATATGCAATATGGTCTATAATAATTATAAGCTCAAATAAATAGAAAAAATAGCATTAAAAGTATTTCAAGATAATGGTAATATATATGGCACCTACCCACAGAACAAGCCATTTATAGCATCAGTAAGTAACAAATGGACTGTATAATGAAATAATTATCTCATTAGAAATTATCTAGTTAGAAAAGATCTAGACTTCCAATTACAGACTTGGTGTCTGGAAGAAATTCACACATTTTTCACTATAAAATAGCTAAATTTTTCAGGGTTAGCCAAGAAGAGAAGATGGTATCTCTTGTGAAGGCTCGAGAGTCAGGCAGTAGGAGCTAATTAAACTGGGCAATGTGTTAAACCAATCCCAAACAGCAAAATCAGCTGTATTTAGAGTACTAGCTAGAATCCTTTGGACACAGTGAAAGGGTACTCCAATAATACTCTTCACGAGAGTCCATTCATAGCACATGCAGAGGTCTCTTTTGTCAGACCAAACAGGATCATCCTCAGCTGACTTTGACTGTTTAGAGGTGCCTTATGACATTTCTCCATGTTACATGAACTTCTTCCGTGTCTGAAGCACATTGAAAAAGACTTCAGGGGGGTGTTCTTTCTTTCTATTTGCTACTGCGACAATTCCCATTAAGAAGGACACAATTAGGCAAGATTTGCAGCAAGAGAAACCCAGTCAGATACTAGATTAAAACAAGCTCTTCACCCTAAGGGTGGTCACGTATTGGAACAGATGCCCAGAAATGCCATGCAATCCCCACTCTTGGAGACATCCAAAAGCAATTGAAAAATATGGACAACTCCACATAACTTTGGAGTTTGCATTGTTTTGAGATGAGTAACTCCAGAGGTTCCTTCTAGATTAAATTATTCTGTGATTGCATGATTTTTTTCTGCAGAACAGTTATATTTTTATACACCCACAGATGTACATGTTTTCATGATTTTTTCTCCATAGGCCATTCTGCGTCTTCCCTGCACACATCAAACTCTCAGATAGCTCATAGAGGTCTGAACATGGAATGGGACATGACAGGGTTCAGCTGCCCTCCTTCACAACACACATTTTTTTTCAGTCCTAAATTTTTGTCACAATATATCTTTATTTGGATCAAAATAAGGGAAGTCTATTGAATATTTTTAACTACGGATAGCATCATCTCTATCTAAACAATAGCTATTGCATATAAAATTCTGAAGGGTTTTTGACAAATGAAAACATGTTAGCTGAATGTTTACTGTGAAAACAGCTGTAACATTAAGAAACCAATAACTAGATGATACATTTATAAATGCATCAATTTCAAATATGTTTACTTGTTTATTTAGACAGATAAATAGAAACAGGAAATTGATTGATGCATTTTTGCTTGAGCTTTTTTGAAAAAAGTATGGTTTAGCCCATCCTCCCAGTATTGGGGTAGAAAATGGTCAACTCCAGGTGAAATTCTGACTAAGTAGCCAATCAGAGACTTTTGTGATGTCTCTACAAATGACATATTTAACAAAACGGAAAAGATAAATGGCGCAGAAGAAATTCCAGCCTGGAGAGGAGCAGAAGAGAACAAGCGATAGCGATGTAGCCTCCAAGGTCAGTGTAGCAGGAAGGGGGAGGAGAGGCCCAGGGGGGCCCCCTCTCCCCCTCCAGCAGGGGAAAAGACTTAAAAACTGAAACCCTGCCACCTGTGGAAGATTATTTGGAGTGAAGAAACCTTCCTGCAGCTCAGGGAGGGCAGAAGAAAGTGAACGTGCGGGCCCCCATCCAGGGCCTGGCCCGGCCCAGGGAGGGCAGGGATGGCTTGAGGCCAAAACTGTATCAACTGGAAGCCACATGCAACAAACTGCCGAAGAATTGCAAACACGAAATAG